>VMBQ01002876.1:69693-85336 GCA_007657795.1 Dreissena rostriformis | reverse complement strand
TATTATTATTATTATTATTATTATTATTATTATTTGTATTAGTATTATAAGTATTAGTATGAGTATTAGCATTAGTATTAGTATAAGTATTAGTATTAGTATTAGAATTAGTATTAGTTTTAGTTTTATTATAAGTATTAGTATAAGTATTAGTATAAGTATTAGTATAAGTATTAGTATAAGTTGTATAATTAGTATGAGTATTAGTATAAGTATTAGTTTTAGTATTAGTTTCAGTTTTAGTATAAGTATTAGTATTAGTATTAGTTTAAGTATAAGTATTAGTATTAGTATTATTATTAGAATTAATATTAGTATTAGTATTAGTTTAAGTTTTAGTATTAGTATTAGTATTAGTATTAGTATTAGTATTAGTATTAGTATTTGTATTCGTATTAGTATTAGTATGAGTATTAATATTAGTATTAGTATTAGTATTAGTATTAGTATTTGTTTTCTAATTCTTATTGTTCTTCTTCTTATTATTGTTCTTATTTTATTTATTTTTTGTTGTTGTTGTTGTGGTTCTTCTTCTTCTTCTTCTTCTTCTTCTTCTTCATTATTATCGTCGTCTTATTTTCCTTTTCCTTGTTATTGTTCTTCTTCTTCTTCTTCTTCTTCTTCTTATTTAAATTTTTAGTACAGAAACCTTTATTTGGCAATCTTATTGGATTTTAATTGCATATTGATAATAATCAGTCAACAAATATGTTTTATACATTTTTGTCAATATGCTGACACTGTATATCCGTGGTGGTCTCTTGTGTTATTGCTTTGTAAAAATCTCCAAAATATCATTACTATCGATGTTGCATGTATTTTGTACATTCCAATGCAGAGATTCCCATCAATACATATAAAGTCTGGTGAAATTGGAATTAAATAATTTGCATTTCTCTGTTAAAAATGAAGATTCTTCAAGTGGTCTCTAGCAGAACAAATGTGTGTCATTTCACGTTACATGCAAGTGAACTTATCTACGCATGTGCAAATTGTATCGAAAAGCTGCAAAAGCGAAACTCTATATACGAAGTTATGGAAATCAGGCAGACATAAGCAACTGTCAAGCAGTGAATTAGATGCGAGGTCTGGAAACTGTATCTGAAGTCAAAACAGAATATACAAACTCTCCTCGCATCAAAATCGCAGAAACACTAGTTTTAAGACGGTCTGTCAGCGTCGGCAATGTTTCTTGACATGCAATTCGCTGCGGACCACCCAAACCGGAAATGAAACGAAACTTATGTTTTGAGCACAGCAAACTCACCTCAGCACCTGAAGAGTTGATTATCGCTTTATCACGTCATATCACGCGAGAACGAAATAAGCCTTAAATAAATGGTGTCTAAACTGTCAATGGTTTAGTGTTTCCATTTGAGGTGATTAGATATTAATTAAGAACTCTAAACAAAGGGGTCTGTTACGAGAATGCTCGACGCCTTAACAAGACAACAAATCGAGTCCGCCCAGGTGCCGTGTAACCCGCCATAGGTGACACATCACTGAGGAATGACTAGGCCCTTTATGAAGGACCTTTTGTCGACTGCAGCGTCCGAATGGGTACGGTTTCGGTTGCACTGTTTGAGTATATCGTTTATCGTCAGATTATTATATGCCAACTGAATACAGTCGTAATGAATATAAGTATCAGTACATATTAGTATTTAAGTGAAGTTATTTATTTTTTGTTCTTAAGAATTTTTCAATTTATATGTTAAATACTCCACGGCTGGAGTTCAATGTTAAATTGGCACCTGTTACCTATTAGAATAATTTCAGTCCTCGAAAATATACATCTTGAAAATGCATATTTTTTTCTTGTTTCATCTTTAAAAGATACAGTTAATTGGCAAAACAGTTGTTTTGAGAAGGACATAAATGGCAGACTCTGTATACAATAAGCAAACGTACACATAACTAGTCTCGAACTGCGCAATGGCACAGTCTGCTCGGGAAATATAATGTCCAATATAAAGTGACGTGTGGTTTCGTGGTCTTATTAGAGGACATGGTAGCTCCTGACCAGATTGCGCATGGGTGATGGATAGTCTGGAGCTACGCTCGCCCCATGTGACAGAAGACCCATTTTGCATGTCGAAGTATACATGAATTTATTTTTTGACAGAAACGACGTAATCGTCTTACATACGACGAGCATGATACAACATTAATAGAAACACATATATTTTCAAGAATACAATTGTTTATTTTCAAACAGAGGTAGGTAGAATGGTCGTATAAAAAATACCAATACACACACAAGGCAATTATGTCAATATAGACCAAACATTCCGGGCAATACTTATCCGCTAATGGAGAACAATCGTTATGCAGCCACAGAAACATATATGGTGGCTGATTTCTCCAATATTGTTGTGTTTTGAAAGTCGCCAATAGGACAACTCGCCAGAAAGACACAACAATATGTGTCGTTGTTTCGCGTTGGCAGCCTTTTTTTAAACCGGTCGACATACTAGAAAGATATGGCATAAATCAGCCACAAGACAGAGACGTATGTTTATGGATCAAACTTTCAACTAAATGTGAAAGCTGCAGTAGAAATTGTCAATAAAAGAGGTTTTGTACAAAGTTGACCATTCAACCGTTTTAATACAGTTAAACATTTAATCAAAAACATGTGAGCGGAATAAACGCCTTGCCCAACTGTTTAACATTAGGGCCTTCATCTTAATTGATAACTTAATAAACAAGCAATCAAAGATAAATCGAGCTTCCCCAGTGACTTTATCATAAACCACGGAAATGACGATCTCCGGGGATAATAACGTGTGATTTATTCTTACTGCGAGGCCGTCAGAGCATACAGTTATAAGATAATAGGGGCCTTGAAGACAACCATACGCTGCGCTGTGCCGAGAAAACGCACTTGTCGGGTTTTCAAAATATGGCGCCAAAATAAGGTGCAATGTCGCGAAAACATATTCCGATGTCACCGCAAACCATAGTATATTGATATTCTACTTTTACTTTCGAACCATATAACATAGAATGGGAGTTCTAATTGTTGTTATGTCGCATAAGAGCAACACTCTATCCCATTTCACATTTAAACCTCGCTCTGGGAAAACGGGGATTAATGCGTGTGCGTAAAGTGTCGTCAGTTCGCACAGGCTAATCAGGGACGACATTCTCCGCCTTAACACGATTTTCGCGAAGAAGAGACTTCCTTTAAACAAAGAAATACACACAATAAAAGCGGAAAGTGTCGTCCCTGATCAGCCTGCGGAATGCACAGGCTTATCTGAGACGACACATTAAATTCCATTTTCCCAGACCGAGGCTAATTTCAAAGCGGCTCGTGCTCTAGTGATAACAAACACAAGCTGAAATGCCAGATCAAAATATACAATATTACAGACATACACATATTTCACATTGTTATTTCAACTCCTATCCAACGTCGCTATTTAGATGTCTGGTGTTAATTAAAGCGGTTATATGTTCTACGTAGTTTTCTAACATTCAGCCGATACTGATGATTAAAACCAGCAATATTGTTTAATGGCCCGCCTTCTGAGAAAACTGGGCTTAATGCATATGCGTAGAGTCTCGTCCAGTGGACGACAATTTCCGCCTAGACTGTTTTTTTTTAAAAGAAAGTTCATTTAAACAAACACATCCTAAAAAGCGGAAAGTGTCGTCTCAGATAAGCCTGTGCGGACTGCATTAAGCCCAGTTTTCCCATACCGTGGCTCATTTTATAACTACTAGTATGTAACCATCATAGCACGTGGTGGCTCACATTCGCATACGAAGATCGTCTAAACAACGTCGCATTTCGGACATGTGCTTAACGGTGTCACAATGATGTTGAATAGTGTTAATTGCCAAAAACAACGGCAACACTATACCCGTCTCATCGTGACAACCGCGACCAATCAGCGGCGATCTTTTCTCGTCGATAATCATCTATCGGCCTCTCATACAAAGCCGAAACAGAACTTCCCGCGACCGCAAAACCTTACCCCACCCGTCATATAGCCAAAATTAACCCATAGTGGCGTATCGAATGTGCAACTTCCGTGCAGAGCGGACATGTAATAACGCTCATCTCAACTCGAGTTCTTCAGTTAACGTCATTAAATCTGGGCTGTGACTATTTGAGACCCCATAATTTACATTAAAATGTTACACGAAAATTTGATAAAAACACCATATGTGCCATTTTGTCAATTCGCGATCGGTCCAATATGTTATCCAAACCCTTCTCTGTTACAATTGGGGTTAAATGCTTAAAAATTGCCGTATTATAAACAAATAACCGTTATCGCGGATACATCTTTCGGAAACGGTGACAATGAGTAGAATTTCTGAAACAGCAGCTAATATGTTCTTTGTTGTTTTGTTACGTTCTCACGTTGCTTCGTGATACGCTTGTTACAACAAAAACGAGTACGTTTTTTTCCTACATTAAGTCGCAAAAAAACTATCGACATATTTTGATACCAGTGCGTCAACAAGGATATCGTTTACTTTTGCACACAAAAAAGCAGAAAAATATTCAATGACTAAGTGTTAGCGCAGTAATAAGCTGCAAGTTTCGACTACTAGTATCTGCATTATAATACTTGAATGATCTTCGAAGTTGAATAAAAATTATATAAGTAAAGCATCTGGTCTAGTTTACACCATGTTAATTAAAAAGACATCATATCAAATATAATGACGAACAACTTTATTTCTTTTTTTAAGACGTCGTATACAAATGTTGCATAAACACTTATGCACGTTAACGTGTATGCGACGTTGTACATATGTGACGTTATATTAAAAAAAACAAAACATTAATGCTGACAAAAAAACAACGAAAATTAGGTTGCAAGTCCATTTTACGTATAATGTTGTAGTTTTTTTTTTATATAAATCCCACACACTGACACGTTGGCCGCTGTAATACATCATGAGTGTAGAAGATGATAAGAAATTTCGAATAATACGTTTCATGTTTTTAATAATTTTACAATAGTCTATACCATGTTGAGTACAAGACCTCCGGATTAGGCAATATTTCAACAAGTTCTTCAAAAGCCGCCGATGACAGGCCGACAGCTAGGGTTTCACGCAAATACTCGCCCACAAAAGGGCAAATGAAGATTTTCAAGTTTATCTTTGCCTTTCATCGCACTTCACAGGTGTCCCTTACAAAATAAACTCGTCGTGAAAATAGCAACAATTTACAGGTGATTTTAAATTTTACGACTATCATTTACTATAAACTATTTTCAATACCCCATCTGACAACGTATAATTCTATTAAGATGTATCGCCAATTGCACTGCAGTTTACGACGCGCGAAATGAGCGGAGTTGTAAACGGATAAGGCATAATTCAAATCCCGTTAAATAGATACATTGTTTCAAAAATGTGGCGGACATTAATTTTGTGTCGGTGATTAAGGGTTACAGTTTCCAATTATATCTGGCAGTAAAATAGCAGCCGATTTGGAGCATATAATTGGCTCTTGGTATTGCTTATGACGTTGGATCACTGCGCATGTGCACACTCGCGAGCAGACGTCATGCGATGGACACCGCGTGCGCCTTCTAGCGGAATGTTTCATTTTCTTTTTTTTGTCTGAAACTTTAGTGAAAAGCGTTGGAAAAGAGGTACAAAATCAACGCTTCGAGCAAGTTTGGTGTAATTTTATGTGTGGCCTATAACAAATTAAATGACCAGTGTGTGACCGTGTTACCGGAACTTCCATGATTCTGTATATACACTCCATGTCACAAAATAAAACTAAATGGTGAAAATAACCATAGCACCTCAAAATGGTTAAGTATTAGCAAACTTCATCAATATACAAAGCTATTTCGTTAGTGTTGTTCAAATCTTCGTTAAGTGCATGCACCGAAATATGCGCCAACAGGAATCGCTTGATTCTTATTTCTGAGACAATGTCGTATTTTCGCGAGATCAACAACAAATTACCTATTTGACGCCGACTGTCATAATCCCCCGCGCGACGTAGCCTTCAAGGAGACGCTTGATGAATGTGCGATCCGAGTTCGATCAGGCGCTTGTCTGCTGATGTATGGACGCCTATGGAATCCGTGACACAAAACGACATAAATGAGAGCAGAGCTGTAATCATAATCATAAGTTGAATTATTGCAGGGGACCCAGGCCCGAGTAATTCCCGCGAAATTGCCCTCCCTCCCGCCTCCCCGTCTCGCGCGGGCAATTGTTCAGATACTTAAATTGAACTGCGGACTTGTTGTTAGGATAAGAATTTATGCAAATTGGTGATAGTTGCTTTTGTCTCAAGCTGGTAAGATGCCTTTATGGTGTTTAAGATTATGGTTGTTCATCGTTAATAGTAGATAATAGCTGGGACAATAATGGACGTGCTTTATTGTGCTCATCCAAAGTTCGTAATAGAAGAAATTGTCATAAATAAGGTTCCAAATCGTCCCAGAAGTTAGCAATTCCGTACATAATAAAGAAATAATGGATACGGCAACGAGAACTCTGGCGTTTGTCGGACATAAACATCTTGCGTGCTATCAAATCTGCGCTCTGTCGATTGTATTAAGAAATACTTTCTGACGACGTCATCCTCTATGCGAATCGACAAAACGCACTTCCATAGAGTATAAATCTACTTTAAACTATACAATGAAACTACTTTTGTCGCATATCAGCATAATTCGATAGACATGCGATTGCTCGTTGGTTGAAAATTGTCAAATAGAATCACAATCTTTCCCGTTGTGAACTTTTCGGTAAAGGGAAGTAACTTGAAGAGACAAATATCAGTATGTATTTGGACTGGCATGCAGTAAACAATATGCTTTGCGTATTATTGTATATACGAAGAAGCGAAAAAAAGACATTTTTCAAGAGCATTCGTATTACAGAATCAAAAGTCAGAATCCACGTGGTCATTTATTAAAAACAATTGCGGAATTTTATATATAAACCATACATTTCATAGTAAAAATCCACCAAAATTGTGTGGGAAATGTCGCAAATTAAATTCTCATTTATATACATGTACGATTCTCTTTTAAAAAATCGAAACTATATTTTGATGGAATATAACTCAAACTTAAAAGAGAAATATTGACGGTATTTCCCTTAAATTCAGGTCCTATTTTCTCACATATCTATCAAGTAAGAATTCCATGTTGATAAAATCATACAGAAATCACCGTAGGATGACATATGCCCCCTTTTTCCACATTTTCGAAACCTAAACGCAAAACCTAAACGCAAAGTGTGACGGAATTTCAGAAGGACAGAAGGACAGAAGTACAGAAGGACAGACGGACAGACAGACGGACAGTGCGATCACTATATGCCCACCTTCGGGGGCATAAAAAAGATAAATACAGTGCCAAAAATATTTCCTGATACACGCCTCTAGTCTCTGGATTCCAACTTATGCTAACAAACTCGCGCACTTGAGAATTTTACATTTTTTTAAAGCACCGTAATCAATAGAAGGCATGCGTATTTAAAAACTTCATATACACGTCATTAAATTTTATTAATACTACGTGTTTACCCTTTTTGTAGAATAATACAAATAACTATTTTACTGGGCGTTAATAAAATCGAGACGCATGTGTTTATCAATAATTTAATATATACTCTGCAAAGCTATTCTTAATTGTGAACATATGATATCGTATAAGCTGATATGCCCCATATTTACATGTGTGCACATTAGAATACAACGATGGTATTGAAACGCTTTAATCATGATGTTGTAGTTAATGACGGTATTGATGATGATGATGATGCTTAAAATCATGATTATAATGCTAATACTGATAATGATGCTGCTAAAGGTGACGATGGGGTACATCATGTTTATACCATATGACCGCGTCATGCGAAAAGGGATCTTATGCAATATGCAGCCAGAGTAGCTCCTGACCAGACTTCGCGATTTCGCAGGCTGGTCTGGATCTTCGCTGGCCACATGTGGCATAAGACCCATTTTCGATTGACAAGCAATATGGAATTGTGTCATCATAAAAGGCTTTATGTCAATCCGTTTCTTCTCTCAGGGTACCGAGGGTCGGAGAGTGACTCACAAATCTGTTAATCTAGGTTTCGAATCACAACCTGATATCCAGGACAACAGGCCGGAATGCTAGCGTTAAAACGAATCAGATCCGTATCTCAGTATCAGTTTAATATAACGATAGACAACCATTCTCCGATTTCCAATTGTTTTATACCATAAATGCTTATCACTGATGAATATCGAGCAATTATTTTGAAGCGTTTACACGCTGTTTAACGTTGAATGCCAGCGTACAGATACACCACGGTGCATAAAATCGGAGGGCATTGTTTTCCCAACGGCCATGATTAACATTTCTGAACGATACATCTGAAATAAATTTGGATTTTGCGATAATCTACATTGTTCATAATCTGTAATTGACAACATAACAGATTTTAGAACTTTATAAAACTTCGTAACAATGATTCCTATCGGTGAAATCTCGCATCGTCGCGAGGCTTGGGACCGATATTTCGATATATCGCACCTTATCTCTAAGAAATAGACGATATGTTCTCATATCAATTAATCTAATTACCAGCTCCGATAAGCTCGTATCTCGATTTGGCAGCATTCCGCCCAAAATCCCCCGTACAGGCGGGTACCAGACTGGTCTGAAAGTCAAATATAGGTCACAATATACTTAATATTTTCCTCATAAAATTCAATTTAAAAGCTTAAAAACTTTAAGCGAAAATAAATGCAACATTTTGCACATATATACCCCTTAACCATACATTTTATTAAAGGGCATTCTAAGCTGAATCGATTTAAGCATTACAAAAAGAAGTGTCGTGGACAAAGCAAGAATCTACTGATTTTGCACCTTTTGGCGCCGCTTTCTGTTGAATGTAATCCCTCTCAGCGCAATGTTTTATTATAGTCTCTAACTTTATCATATTTCATTCATTTAGTAGTAAATAGCTATGCTTACCCTATCAATATCTCCAAAAGATAAAACCATGTAAAGTGACAAAATGCCTTCGAATAAAATGTGTTGATTTATTGAGAGAGTATTGTTCTACATGACTCAATTATTTAGTATAATGTAACCCATATGTGCAGGGATATAAACTAACAATTTGACCACACTCACCCACAGTTTTTCATTCAGTACTTCTTGTACAGAGAACGGTACTATGAGTTTTCTAACAAAATATATGGGCCAGGCAAAATAGGAGCCAGTGTCTCATGGGCTCCTGCTTATTTATCTTACTGAGGTAAATGCCATACAATATGTTAAAAAAACGACTTGCTTATAAATTTTGAAATAGCGAAGTGATTTTATCTATATGGCCGAAAATCTAAATTTAAGTCGTATTCTTCACACGTAACACGTTTTTTGTTCAGAGCGTCTGTAAAGTTTGTGGTCACACGATGTTTTTGAAATGTAAAAAACTTTTTTTGGGTTGCTCTCGCACCCAGTTTTAGGTCAATCACATTTTAAACTTCAAATGTAATGATTGATATCATATTCTTCTCAAGTGTGTGAAAATAAAATTTCGAAAAATATTATCCTACAAATTCAATATGGCATTCCTCTTAGAAGAATGCTCCCTAAACAAGACGAAAGAGTAGGTAAAAACATTCTATTCTGATATTCAGATATAATAATAGATGTACGTAATGTACAAATATGTTCCTCCTCCTCCTCCTCCTCCTCCTCCTCNTTCTCATCATCATCATCATCATCATCATCATCATCATCATCATCATCATCATCATCATCATCATCATCATCGTCGTCGACCGATTGCTTTACATGTACATTTCTTTACTATTCAATCAAGTCAGATTATAATCTTTAATTAATCAACAAAATCTAGCTCAATAATTCCCTGCATGAGGTGATATTTTTCACAAAATATCTTGATTCAAGATTTTCGGATTACCTCTTTTGTTTTAGTAAATAGGATATGGTGTAATGGCGCTAACCATACCCTGTGTGTAACGCGAGGTCCGCGCACCTTGCGCAAAGAACCCTTGATTTTAAGGTGAGATACTGTTAACTTTAGAGACCGGGAATTTTATATCTTGAGATATTAGATCGATTAAGGTGATTGTTTTTCGATCCGCCTGATATTGGAAATCTGTAAGATTCGGATCTCGATTTGACTTGTTTATAAAGTGTTTTGTTTTAAAGTTTTTGTTCAATTAAATTGGCGTTAAAACGGTGTTTTGTTCTGTTAAATTGTATTAAAGCGGATTTCAGAAGGACGTGTGATCGGCGATCGGTTTGATTATAACGCACATTCACAAAGATTTGATAAAATAAACCTTTAATACTGACACAGAGATGTATGCTATATCGAGACATGCACGAGAATTCACAGAAAACTAATTTAGCGCCGCAAAATGCATACAAAGTGTTTTTATAAATTCGAAAACGTATATAACTAGTTCTATTACCTTTATACTAAATAACATTGTGTGTTAAAGTTAGCGACGTCATAATCATGATCTATTGGTCAAATAATATGCCATCACATATGCAGGGTATGAGTAATTTTTCTGTGTATTAAAAAATAAAGTCATTAATTCTTTCTAAAGAAACAACCGTCAGTACAATATAAACCATATCTTCCATAGCGAAGTTGTTAAGTGTTAATATGAATGTTCAAAACGGCGTTGGCTGTCCGGTTAGCGCAGTAGTTGGTAAACGCGCTTTTCAGCCATCCGGGTTCAATCCCCGTTCCCGGCGCATGTGACTTGAATGGTGGTCACCAGATGCAGTTTCCTCCGGATGCTCCTGTTTCCTCTTACTCCAAAATTGAATATCTTTAAGTAAAAACTAAATAATTGGGAATTGAAGCAACGATACAATTCTTCACAACTGTCGTGAGTCTGTAAGCAAATTGGGTAGGATTGCTGGGACACACTCCATGTCCTCACATAATTTAGCCTCAGGAGCAGAAGGACCTCATAAACTTCGAAATAAACAGACTCATAACGGCGTTATTCAGAGACAATACCGGCTCAGTCGATTTGGCGGGAACTGTATAGTGTGTGAGGTCATGCTGGTGAAAATGTAGGTGTGGGTAATTATTAGCGATGAAACGCCAAACAAAATGGAGTATTATCTCCATAAATGTTACGAGAACATTTTCAACGCTCATAAAAATGTCAAAATCAAGGAGTTCGAAACTACTACCGTTGCCTCTGATCCGTCGCTTCACACCGGATCAAGTTACCCGGTGTAACCTGCTATTATCCCACGTCGTATAAATCACACAGTTTCTTTGCATCTTCCACGTGATTAAAAACTTTACTCAGTGAAACGGAAACGCGAGCAGGGTGTTATGAGAGTGCGCAAACGATGATTTAATTGAAATTTAATTATTTCAACATTGACTTTATGGGGTCTTTTAGGTCAACTTCAATAGTATCGGCGGTGAAATAAACAACATTCTAAATCTTAATGACTGTATCAAGCTTGGACCAGACAGATACATAGACAGTTGTTGAACTTAAAAGTACCGAATATCATAGTCGAAAACTGAGATAAGTACACAAATGCTCACAGGGATGTTACCTATCAATGTTTCTGTAGGCGTTGACTGTGCACGATTTTACAATTAGCCTAAATATTTCAGCATAAAAAGAAGCATAATTATTATAATATGCACAGCATTACAACAGACTAATTAGAAAATAATTGTAATTCCTTCTTACATAATTTCACTTTATAAGAATTAAGGTGTATATTAAGCGATTGTAAGTATTTTAATTGTACAAGTAACGAATTAAATGTGTAAACATCCATATTCTTTTGAACTCAAGTTTAGTCATCAACTACATTAAAGGACATCAACATCTGTGATGGACATTAAAACGAAACGTAAGAATTTTGACTCATTTTTTCAGACATGGAGAGTAAGTTGGTCCATTTACCTTTTTATCTATTGGATTAAAGATCAAGGAACCACATTTCTCTCCATTGTTCAGAAACACAGTAAACACTCGAGCATACTTGGTCATTCAATCTTTGTATTGCACAAACACAAGTACAGTAGCTTGAAAACAAGAACAATCAACAATTAAGCTAACATTATATGGCGTACCGGGTTTGTATACACTAAATAAATACAAGTGCACGAATAATATTTTATTTATCATTATTTATTGCAAACATCAATAGTGAACATTAAGTTAATACATGTTATTAAATGAGTCGGGTAGTTAAACCCGAACTTTCAGTTTGTTATGCGCTTATTTTCTGTCTTAAAAAAACACACACACACAAGCACCAAATTAAATTTTGATAAATTATGCTTTATTACTATCGATCATTCCTTCTGGTATTTCATTCGTACTTATGACTGTCAATAAAACATTCAACACTACAAAAACAAAAACAAACAAGATGTGTTTGTGAAACACTATGTCCCCTTTTGAGCGATTTTGACCCATATATTTGACGTTTGACCTTGAAGGATGACCTTGACCTTTCACCACTCAAAATGTGAAGCTCCATGAGATACACATGCATGCCAAATATCAAGTTGCTATCTTCAATATTGCAAAAGTTATGGCCATGTTAAAGTTTGACGCAAACAAACCAACAAACAAACAAACCAAAAGACAGGGCTAAAACAATATGTCCCCCAGTATAGACTGGGGACATAAAACATCAACATTTGCTTCTAAGAATAAACAAAACAAAAAACAAAACAAATTTGTTTAAACACTATATTGAACAATGATGAATCCATTCATGAGTCAACACGCAAAATACATGTTAAAACGTATTTGTATTGTTCCAACACTACTAAATACCGAACAATACCGTAAATAAGGACGAATACACCCTCAAATCATAGGCAAGTATTAAAAAACGGATCGCATTGTGAAACAAAAATGCGAAGAAAATAGAATTTAATATAAATAAGGTACTGTATCATGAGACACCCACAAGATGAGAGTTGTGTCAATACGTCCATCGTATCTTTGACTGGATTCGTCTCAAACATGTTGAACTGCAATCGCGTAAAGATCAAATGCTTCGGAAATGTCTATCAAAATCATACGACTTCTGATTGAATATGACTTGCCCGATTTGACAAGGAATATTAACTCCCAAAAGCAACTGCCTGTGTTGCGGAAAGTGGTCTCCTTTAATTGTGTTACTGTCTTTCCGGCAATGGTAACATCGAGAATGATACGGTCAACGAATGTACGATAATCATGTTTGCACGGGAGAACTTCGTATAATTAACCGCGAAACGACTGTCGAATTTTCTACAAACCAACAATTACATTAATATTGAGGGAATATCTGATAGCTCGAGAAATTGACTAATGTTCAAATTATGATAGTGTCTCGTAATAATTTGATTGTGTTATGCTGGCGACTATCTGATATTGACGAAACTTAGCTAACGGCTTAATTGGGTTGAACTCGCACCATAGACGGGAGATGGTTTGTCAGATAGAGGTCTGCCCATGACGAACATTTGCGAAAGTTTCCCTGACAACGATTCCAAAGATTTTGTGTTGTGTCTTTCATGAAAACTTTATATAAAAAACTCACGGCAAATGCGCACGATTTCTTAGGAATATTAATTCAGCAAGCATCGTTTCATTTGGTAATAGGGCACAGTTTCCACAAAAAATGTACCATAGTTACTATAAATCTGTTTTGATATGCTATGGTGTAATATTTATAATGTAAGTTTATTTCTTTTTTTGGTGATTGGAGATTCACATTTAAACTAGTCAAAGTTAATCGAATTAGGATTTAAGTTTGAATCATGCATGTTTTCTTTTAATAACTGGAAATATTCTTTTTTTGTGTGTTCTTGTTATGCTTAGTCTGTAGCACGATAGCGATTTATTAACCTAACAAATCGTTATTCTGCATTACCGAAATTGGTAGTTCATGTTTTAAAGATAAAACAATATCACATCACGTGTTTGGTGCATAGTGGAGTTTCCCTTCACCGCCGACTGAGATAATAATGTAAAAGATTTCATGCGTTATCGGTATCACTGTTTTGTTGTGTAGAAGCCTTCATATCGATGTCTTGTTATTAAAATGTATTTGACAAGCGTCAAATGGGGTCCGCCAAGGCACAATTCCTTCACCATTTGTTTTATATCGGAAATTCTCCTATCACAACGGTTTAATATTCGGGGCAAATTGTTCCTCGACAATACACCGGAGAAATAAACACACAGCGTGCAAATATTGGGAACCGACATGAATAGTGTTTTTATTGAACCACAAAGGAACAATTTGTGAATTTTATCTAATTACACACCACATGCAGCGTATGTGCATCAATTAAGGAGCATCTAAATTAATTAGGATCTTGTTGGGACCGCCGTTTTAGGCCGCTTAAGATCGTTATAATTTGATTGTAGTCATGTGTAAGCCGAAACATGGCGCCTTGGTTTCCAGTACATTGATTTGTTTAAGCAAAACTATGTTTTAAAATGCGATTTAAATTATGGGTAAAACAATCGGTTAAAGAAATAATAAGTAATCGTTCCACTTTTTTTACATTGACACTTGTATGACAGATCAGTAGGTTGATGCATAGTCAGTAAGTATAATATTTAATGCCATAAGCAGCGGAACATAAACGAACTTATTTTGAAATATTTGAATTAACGAACGAAGAAATTACTATTCTTACACGACACGTAGCTTGTTTTCTTTAGACACAGAAGGAAATCGAGTGTGTGTTATTCAGCAATATTTAAAGAAGGAGCCTATTGTTCAGAATATAGTGATGAAGAATTCTGGAAAATTGTGCAGTAAATCGTCCCTAACTGAAGTATCGAGAAAACAAAACATTTAAACCCGTTCGTATTATATCTAAAGTAAACGTAATCTTTATGGAACATTTTATTTTAGTTTTGTTTGTTATTATTTCATATGTATTATCCATTACAACGACGTCATTTTTGGTCATACTTGGATATATGCCATCTGTTGTGTAAATTTCTGTTTGAAACGCTTTTAAGAACATGAATATCGTTTTTATTTAAATAATAATATTTTAAATATTCAAATGTTAATTGGCTCTAGGACGCTAAGATGTCGAATTCTTTGAAACAATATAACATGCACTGAATAATGTAGTTAAAGATATGCATTCACAACCAAGCTATGTAATTTGACATTTTACAACATTCTTGTGGCTTCTTCCTGAAAATAACGACGATGATATTAATATTAAACTATATAATGCTATGTTTTGAACGCTTATTTTATTGAAGACGAAATGGAGCTGATACTCGGTATGGTTTCATTTCATCGTGCTTCAGAAAGTTACAATTCTGCTGCTCTGTTTTGTATCCAAACATTGAGTAGTTTAATGGTAATTAAATTGAGTTGCATTCACTTTTATTGTTATTTAATTTGAATCGTGACAATATGAGATAACTTTTTATTTAATATATAGGAAATATGAAACTGCAGAAATATGATCAGGATAGAAATTTTTATTAACCCACGCTTTTCTTTTATTAACCCGTTTATGCCTACAGAAATTCCTTTAAGCAAACAGCGCAGACCCTGATGAGACGCCGCATCATGCGGCGTCTCATCTGGGTGTACGCTGTTTGCCAAGGCCTTTTTTCTAGACGCTAGGCATA
>VMBQ01002876.1:48961-69642 GCA_007657795.1 Dreissena rostriformis | reverse complement strand
ACCCCCCCCCCCCCATCTTTATCATCGTTGTTTTAATTTAAAACCCTTTAAGCGATAAGTGTAAATTAAACTTTATTAAACGTCACTAATACTTCACTTTTTCCCATAAAATAAAATGTTGAAACCGTGTGGTAATATTAAAATGCGTAAATTATTCCTCCCCTATTGTTCCGTTACCGCTATCGTAGACGGCGAAGGCCGAAGTGCATTAATTAATCCACGCAATAGTTTGGCAAAATAGTTCGATTTAAAAGTAATATTGCATAAACATCATCATTAAACACGGAAACTTTAACAATTTTACGATTACTTTGAAAGATAAATTATAGGTTGCAAACCCCGTGGTTGTCTCGACGAGATTTATTAAAATCTAGCGAAATCTGAGAGCTCGTGACTAGGCGCATGCGCATTGTCGAATTAATTCATGAAGCAAATAGTCTTGTGTTTTGGGCGGATGCAATGAACGATAGTTGACAGCCTGAAAATGTTCTTTGTTACAGATTATGAGTTTCTTGAGCTAAGCGCTTCATAATGATTGAATAATTAGCATGCTTGACAAAGATGCAATCATGTAACTGCGGTTGATGCCATCCAAAATCCCGTGACCATTATCCGGAAAATGAGAGCTGTTCGGGAACACGACATAATATTCTAAATTTACAAAAAGGAGCATCAGAATAAAAGAGAATGCTGTACTGGATAGTATGGTAGTATTAAGGGCAGACGTAAACATGAATTTAGAAAGGACAGTCACATTTTTTGCAACTAAACAACTGTAAGTTTGTATTCATCTTCATAAATAAAAAAATAAGCAATGTTATAGTCTAAAAGTAATATTGACGTAAATTAAGAATATAATTATAATATTCAGCTGTTTCCCACCAACAGCAATCCATACGAAAACAATTCTGTAAAATTATGAAATAGAATGCACTTTGCTTATGATAAAGAAAGATATTCAATTTAATTTCAACGTGGTTATGAGTGAGTTGGTAACAGTAGCTAGGGTAGTCCCAACAGCATATTGTATTGCGAACAAATACATAGAAACGAGCCAATTATCAAACTGGAAAATTAACATTAATAATCAATTCTTGCCATCGTTGTCGACTTCACTCTCGCTTTCATAAAGCGTGTGGATTCTGTCTTCCAGCTCGCTTGATTTGGTAATTGTACTTTGATTAAATTAACCAGCGCGCTGGGAAAACACTGGTTAGGTCGCTAACCGATTGTGTCACTTTCCATTACTATAATTTCTTGTGGCAAATATGAAACAAATTCGCCGCAATCTGTTACGCAGTTTAGTTAAACAGTGACGGGGGTTAACTATCGTCGCTAAATTGTGTTTTGTTGATCTTTTCTGTAGATTTCTCTCCAAAAGTGTCCAAACTGATGTCATTGTATTAACCCTCCCGTTGTAATTTTTAAGATATCACGATGTTTGACAGATTTACCACATTCTAGTTTATTTATCATGATTCGGTTTTCCGTTGTTCTTAACATGTTGTTCCACTAAAGTGAACAGATTGCATTAAATCACACATCATGACAAACGAAATAAAGATTGTATATATATATATTTACATTTCGACGCTACAACGCCGAATGAAGTAAGTTAAGTTTCTAGCCAAGTTAGATTTACGATTAACTTAATAAAGAAACGAAAATAAAATATAAGAATTATGAATACACTAGAACTCAATGGGGGCATTGCATTGCATATGGGATAACAATTCATGCGCGTTATACTAAAACAAATGGTTGCAATCGAATTGCATTAAAATAAGCATTAATGTATTTTGGTTGATATAATCGACTATCAGTTTCATAAACGAGTAACCGGGGTTTGTTCGTGATGTAAATTGGTTATCAAAATGATTTCATTTCAAGACATCAAAAGTACATGTAACTATAAACAACTATTAACGATATGTCAGTGTTTTGTTATTTTCAACGGTACTGCTGAACACGACTAGTAGGCCTTCATTTTTTTTCAGAAATTAGAAAATGTCGAGATTTCTTTCGTTAATGTGCAAAGAAAGTTGCTCCAATAAATCTGACTGTTGGTAATTTAATCAGTTCAACCATGTGCTTATTTTGAAGCAAAATTGTTATTTATTGTTCAACTATAATTTGTTACCTTTCCCTTTTTCTTTCATTTGATGGCCCAATCCTCTTCTCTACATGATGTTCAATAACACCGGGTCGCGACCCCTGCAATTTTGACACGTGTGTAGGAACCGCGCAAGCACCTGTTTGAAACCGAGCCAGCACAAGCTCACTTTAACACCACGTGGCAATTTAGGCGCTAAGTGGAAACAGAACTCAATCTGGTTAGTGGTCATTAATACGAACCTTTAAAATTGTTTTCGAATGTTTCTTAAAAAATTGATACCCTATAAACGTTTAATGGTTGTAGGTACATCGCGACTCAAAGAGTTTGCTGCAGGAGTAGAACTCAGAGATGGCTGGTAATTTGTGGTTGGAGGCCTAGTGATGTGTCAGACTTCTGGTTTCTGGCACGTGATGGATAACCTCTGTCTTGTTGGACAGGCTTGCGAAATACGAAGAGAAATAAAACTGAATTTGATGCGTTTGTAGAAAGCGAAGGCATATATTCGTAGAACGCAGTTACAGCGCTACAGCATGTACCTGGAATTAAAGAAAACTGCGAGGACACACATCGAAAATCATTTATATGGAATACAAACAAGTATTTAGTACANTAACTTCACTCTATGTACGCTTGTATAGATACGTATACCTAAATACTCAAAGAAATCTTAAGCCTAAAGATGGTATAAGACACATCAAAATAAACCACTGTCTTTATCGCCAGTCGTCTAACAAAACCTTCAGTTTCTTGTTGTCGCATCCCAGTTAAATCGTGATTCAAGTAACAGATTTCGCCATGTACTTTCACCAATAAATCAAAATATAATGAGGAAATTAACGTCTGTGGACGTTGGTTAACCGTTCTGAGGTTTTCAAATGTAAAATCTGCGACCACACAATCTTCCCCAGGACATATAATTATTCAATCATTAGAACCGCTTTAATATGATTTCCCATAAAAGATAACAATTGCGCCTTTTCTTATGCTAAAAAGGATATTAATATCTGGTGAAAATACGGCAGCCATATTTCAAATTTCAGCCATCACTGCGCATGTCAGCCACGTGATAATTACAGTGTTTTCGTTTACCCGGTTAAATCTGGATACTGTTTCTTGGTGCAACCTATTATTATAAATAAATTGTTTGGTGATTAACGTGATTATGGCGACAGTGATTATAATAAATGCCTATGATTTATTGTTAATGAATATCAAAAATATGGAAGAGAGTCGTGACTTTTCTGAAAAACGGAAGTCATCATCTTCAGCCTGATCATTTCCACGAAAAACAAAATATAAGAAATACCGTGACAAACAAAAACGATGCATTACTTATCTGAACATATTATTTAAGTTATAAGTATTTTTGAATGGTATTATGATTTTACTTTTATTAATAACCAATATATGATGGATCACGCATAAATATACACTCATTAAAACAAATGTCGGTTTAATTAAAAATAATATTTTGTTTTGCAATGTTGAAGTTATTCTTATTTGCTTTACCACTCAGACAGTTATTCATAATTATTATACAGATCATCGTATACTAACTGTGCACCGTTTGCATTTTACCCACATGGAGACAGCGTTTTCTTTAGAATTTCATAATTACAGTTCAAAGCGCACTTGCGTGCCCGAACGACGTTTTAAATGCTTGGCCTGCAAACACCCTGGAAGCACATTGTCTGAGATGGGCGTTGTATTAAATTTTCATACCACACTTTCACGCGATATTTGAAAACGTTTGGCGTCATATAATACAACAGAATGGTTTAAGATTAGCAGTCAATTCTGATAGCGAGCTTTGCTTTGAAAAGAAAGTTGAAAATTTTGAACGCAGACTCTATCAGTGATAAGAATTGCCTTCTGAGATAAATGGTGGGTCTTAGATTCGTTTAAAAACAACGTTTACACTAAAACACCATCGGAAAATGTTGATCTTGGAAAGTATTAAGACAAAATAATCTTTATAAAACTTATTAAATTGTCACATCGCTGAACGTTAATTGCGATTCCATAGTCCAGAAATTTTACCTGGTTCAAAAGTAAATATCGCCCAGTCGACACAATGATTACCCAATCAAAGGGAAACGCCGATCTTGCGTCGTTTAATGTTCAATAATGCATTATCCCAGGCCCCCAAAGAAAACAGAAATAAACACTACCGAGCCCTGTGTACAATACTCGGGCGATCCTCTGTTAATTTTCACAGACATTAGCAAAGACAATACAAATTTTAAACGCCGAACAATAAACCTGACCAGGCGTCCAGGCGAGCAATTACGTTCAATCAAACCCCAATTAATAGCTCTCCAAACCCCCCAGCATCAAAGAGGTTACACTCCAGTCAATCCACATGAAAGCGTAATAACGTGGGGCTGCTTGATTTAGGGCGCGTGGTGTAAGAGGTACCGGTAATGATAACTGTAGTTGTAGATAATCGATTAAACGCTTATAACGTCCATTATTTTGATCGGGTAAATGTCCACTTTGTCCTTTGAACTGGTCACTTGGTGGTCTGCCAGTCCGATATGCTTGCAAAGTGAGCTGTCAAGATGTGATACCTCAAACCCCATGGGACACCGTTACAAATTCATATTTTCTGATTTGCACTCATGTCCAAAAGCGTTCATGTAGCTATGTCTGACCATATTAATGGTACTGAATGATATTCCAACAGTAATTTGTTCCAATGATGTTAATGGCAACGTGTTTGCCTTACGTAAAAAAAATGCTTTAATGTATTGCAACTTGAAAGACTGTAACCTATAAGACATCGTCGAGTACCCAGAGTAAAAATGCAAGAAAAAACTACATCTAGATCTAAATTAAATGCGAAGTCCCTAAAGTACATATTAAAGACAAAATCGTGCTTGCGGCTGGAAATAAAGTTATATCTACGGTAAACTATCGCAGAAAAATCCTGTAAAAGCCGTCAAGTGCATTTGGAGGCCAATGCAATCATTTGATAGCATCAAAATTTGCACGAGCTTTTCGCGCAAAGACAGCTTTATTTGGGCATCGGTATGCTCCCGAATTAACTTGACAGTTAAGTTAAAAAAAATCAGGTTATATTATCTGGAAAGGTTATACAATTTTAAAACATCAGTTTCATTTGGGTCTTATAAACAACAATATGTTTTGTAATCGCGAAAGATACAACATAATGAGATGTTTGTAACAGTAAAGGGTGACCAGTGTCTATAGTCTCTTTGCATGAAAACAAATGGGCGGAGAAAGTGCCGTTTTCCCCCAATTGTTAAAAAGTAGAATGGGTTTGTTGTTGTCAGAGTCTAAACACGCATGTAACATATACCAAGTCATAGGTCTTATCAACGCCTCGTTCTTGAAAACTACCAGTAATCGTTACACAAATTACTCAAACACGTGTACTTATTAGGGAGTGTCTGTCAAATTTAACGTAATGTGATTTATCCGATAGCAACATCATAAAGTCTTTGCAACATTTCAGGCAATTCAAACAGGCGGTAATTTAATGCATAATTTCACGCCCATCGACCGCTTTACGTATGTAATCACATTACCCAAGAGCGCTCGCTTTCTTCCCGGCGGCCCGATTAAATGACCGGGGATATCTAGTTAGCAAAAGTTAATGTGTCAAACCAAATGGCCATTTGAGAAGTAGGCTCTGCCGCCGACCAGAGAACCATAAATGGTGTTGTATTTGATTAGGAAGCTGACACCATCACGGACCCTAGCTGTCGATATTGATGGCCAATATATCGCCCGATAGAACCCTCGGTGTTTGATCTAATATCCTCAGTCGAACGCCGTCTGAAGACAACGCAATGTGACGTGTAATGTCCCGCGGTCATCCATGTGGTAAATTTGCGGAATCGAGGAGTAATAGCATGGTCAAGTGTTCCGTGGACATTTGATGTCTGAAAGCGTTCCAATGTCGATGTCGTAAAATGAATCACATTCAATTTCGAGGCATCCGCTATGAAACGCTGCATATTCTTTGAACCACTGATGATGTCATGGTGTTATTTTGTTGAAATGACGTTACGTCAGTTGAATTTGAGAATTTACCGTCATGTTTTGGTAAAATTACAAGGTCTTTTATCCATAAAAGCATTTGAGAGAGAAAAAAAACGATCAAACACTCATTGTTATTGTATGCTATCTATTAAAGTTAAAACTGCCATGGAATTTATGAATATGATCCACAAATAATCACGCTAACTTTTTAAATTCCAGAACACGTTGTATAAAGTATGTTATTTTACGGCTGCTCAAGTCCGATCCTATATACAAGTATGTTGTCTGGTTGTCCGTTCAGTAATAATACAGTAAATATTGGCAATGTTTCCCTTACCCGAACAAGTTGGAGGGCAGTTTTAACAATCGGTCACTATATTTCACCGTTCACAACTATTACTACTTTCATTTTGCTATTAGATTTCTAGTTATGTGAGGAAATGCTAGGAGCGTCACTATTACATCTATTAGTATAAAGGTCAACATTTTAGAAGACATCAATAAACGAAACAATATGATTACCGGTAGACGTTTCAGAGATTTTATCTATATTGCGTACTTTACGGCGTACACACACGAACAAACATGTTTATGGGAGTGCTCAGCTCGATAATGCAATAAAATGTAAATAATGGCATGTAACTTTACGGCACCAAATGATGGTTGCATCACATAAAATTACGAGCATTGCTTTGCGACATCTTTTAGTATAGATCAGTATCCGAAATTATCAGTATCCGAATATTAGGGCCGTTACTCGCACGTCAAATTAACAAGTCATTTCAACATAATTAGTACTTTTAGACATTTAACTCCATAACGTTCGATATGGGACAAGAATATAAGTAGACAATTACGTATTTAACGGTGAAATAAACTTGTCCGGCCCACGTTCGTTAGCCCGAGGGTTTCCAAAAATCGTTAGGGTGAGATGACACCAATCCGGTCTTAAGCAAAATGTCTTACTACACTACAATTATCAGAGGTCAGCTGGCCCATGACAACGGGTCAATATTCATAGGTGGTTGTTAAAGCAACATAAACAACAAAATAATGGACGAAATAAGGCCAGGTGGGTTTATATAGTGGTAAGTAATCGTTCGATGGGTAGGTAGCCTTTTTTTATTTTTACGAGGGTGTTGTGATGCCGCCCACGTGTAGGTTTGCTGATTACTTTGAGGTTTAACGAGATAATGTACAGGACTTTAATTGAGATTCAACACTCTATAATGATCAGGCATTTAATGTGCGATAAATTGCGTATATCTCGTTATCTCGACCATCCATTCATTTATACAATACCAAATATAAATGTAAAGTATGAAGAATGTAGAAACACATCTGCATACATGTATACTGAATTTATTTTGTACTGATTTTCATTTTCAAAGTGTATAATATTAACAGTTTCGTTAGCTTTACTACAAATATAGAAGATTCATGTATACGCTGCATGCTTGTTTGTGTGTGTGTGTGGCGGGTCTGCAATACGAAATAAAATCAGTATCAATATTAAACGAAAGTATAATGAGGTGGGGGCATAATTTTATCGATATACTCACTGATGCTCCACACTAAAAACGCGTTATCAAAAAAGAATAATGATGCGCGCGTATGAACCTTTTACAATGATTTATTAATTAAGAATCTACATACAACTATAGTATCTAGAGTTTAAAAAGTGCGCACACACATGTAAACGATACGTCGAACTTTTAACAGGCAATACAATAAGAATGCGCAATCATAAAAAACGTAACCCTGGGTATACAAATATACTATTATTATATAAATGGTATAAATGGGATAAGCAAAGTAGCAATAAATAATGTACCTGAAAAAACTAAACGACACGTATCAAAGCTGAACTAAACGACACGTATCAAATCAGAACAAAGCAACTTCGCACTCGGAATGAATTCTAGTAATGTTCTTCTTTTTCCTAAGTCAGCTCCTTTAAACGGATTCATTGTAAGCGTCAGTATTAAAACAGCCTATAGAAAATATATACTCAACCACACAGGAACGCGACGGAGATCGATGGTTTCCATGTCAAAGGCACTTTGGTAAAGGGCCAAGAAAAGAGGATCTAGAAAATTTCAGCTCCGGTCGAGTTGTGGGCTGCGTTGAAAATATCCTCTTCCCTGCATGCACAGAAAATGCCGTGTCTGTTAACCCTTTGCATGCTGGGAAATTTGTCGTCTGCTAAAATGTCATCTGCTGAATTTCTAAAATCATCATTTTCTTCACTTTTTTTAAAGACCACTATCAGAATAGCAAACAGTTTGGATCCTGATGAGACGCCACGTTCTGTGGCGTCTCATCTGGATCCAAACTGTTTGCAAAGTCCTTCAAAATTCGGTTCCAGCACAGAAAGAGTTAATACTCGTTTTGTTTTCATTTCATTGTGCCTCCTAAAGTTACGCTTCTGGTGCGCTGTTCTGTATACATGTATAATCATTGAGTAGTTAAATACTACTTAAATTGAAATGTTTTCTCTTTCATTGCTATTTAATTTGAATTATGATGCTATGAGGTTAAATTCTTTGTTCACTTAAATCTTCAATGAATAGTTATTGGCCAAGTGTGATGTTAAGAGCTCCTTAAAACCGGTTTAAACCTCCCAGTGATTTTGCATTGACCGTTCTTAGGCGGTGACCACAGTTTGTTCATGTGTGTGTGTGTTTGTTCTGCACGTGTAATCAAACAACATCAGTGTTATTATTTATCCGTTCGTATACAACACCCTTTATATTGACAACAAAGTGCAATATATAATCATGTAAATTCAGTTATTTTGCACATATTTCAGCAATTTTAATATTTACAGAAATAAGACATATGTTCACTGATTGCCGAATTGTATCAGCAAATGCACATCATACCTCCACGCCTTTAAGGCACGCGCGGAAACTGCATCCGAATTCACAATCGTGCAGAACAGTAATCGCAATAAAACCCGAAACGTGATCTGAAAAAAAAGTTCCATTTGCTTCATCCACGACGTGGGCAAAATAACGTTACAATTACGGTTAATGACAAGGTGCGTCATAAACTCGCGAGAGTGCAATGGCACGCGCTCTCAAGAAGAGATTTGTTGGCACCAAACCCGACGCAGGCGAGCGATTGCTGTTGGGTGGACACTATAACGACGTGCCCAAATCCATAACCACCCGGGTGGTATATTGGCAGCTTTCCTCTGCGTCAGAAAACAACGATCCACTTATCAAAGGGAACCGGGAAGTTTGCACAGGGAGGTCGCTGGTACCAGGCCGAGCCACGTGCCGCCACTTAACTTAGGCCCGGGTACTGCGTTCCAGGTGGCATGCGCAGAACCGGAAGTGATACTCTTCGTTTTAAACTGTTGATACAAATAGTTTCTCTTTCATATTATATTACAATCAGCGGGCGATGGGTCATATTGATACCTACTTCGCAATCTTACGTAAAACTGAAATTCGAGCCATTTTATTTTACGCGAATGTAATAGTTACACGATCATTTGATGAGGTTTTATTTAGTACTGCAAAATTATGGCACCAGGCGTATGGCGAGTTGGGAAAAGATAGATCTATATATAAAACGCTGTTTTAGTGTTTTTTTTTTATTTGCAGTTTTTTTGTTATGAACGTATCTAAAATAACGTTTACATAATTTGTAATTTCATGCAATTCTTAAGAAAGATCAATACAATAATGTTCATGACTCAATGTCATATTAACTAATGTTAAAGATAGAATTTCGACTTAATATAAACTTTCTTAAATAGTAGCATAATACATAAATTATTATTGTATTAAAGATAATGCAACAATATATTGGCATCAAAAAAATAGTGAATTGAAATATTAACAATGATGTGTAAATTATATAACAGAATGTAATTGGAGCCCTGGTATCACTTCAACAGGAGTTATGCTATTACAGCCAGACAATATATAGCACACATACTATAATTACAAACGAAATATCATAAACAGTTGACCAACAGTCATATTGTTATTTCGAGAGCTGTTCAAAATGCATAATTTCAATTACGGTATAAACGGTACTAAGATTTGATCACCATTTGCCCCTTAAGTTTTCAATTTTCGGGGCTCACTTGAAACACACCGAATGTTCAAAGGCGAGGAAAAGGCACCGCGAGCATCTGTATAAAGCACACCAGTGCCTGCCCGGGCCCAACACCTAAGTTCCCCTTGTACACATAGGGACGAGTCAGACTTTCACACTAGGCGGTAGGACCACCTCGGCTGCGCGTTCGTTTAGCGACCAGACGCCATTAAATTCCTTAAAGAGCTGTCTGCTAACCCAACATTGGACCGAAAATTTGAAAAATTGCCCCCGAGGTCATGATTCGCCTTTCTCGTAAAACCGGATTTAGTTGTCTAATTACGAGAAGAATTGCTGGCACGGTATAAAACCGGTACGAAGGCATGGTCTGTTAGCGAGCGCAATGTGCCATACGGCCAATTAACATCGCATCAGCTATAGGAGCGCGCTCACCTGGGATATAAGATATGTAAATAGCAGGACGGGGGATCTGGGATGCAGGGGCAAATAAACTGGAACCGTGTCAATAAAGCGAAGTAGGGCCAAGAGACCGTTAAGTGGCGAACCTTATTGTCATTACCGGAAAGATGGTTAAAGGCGCTACACCATCGTGTCTTGTCAATAAACGTATGTTGATAATTTATCTGACATTTGTAATTAGGACCGTGCAATGCACACTTTTTGCTTTTAGTTATTTGGTACTTTCCCTTACAGTGCCTGAACACGTTTAGAGACATGATTACATAGAAAAGTGAAATCAATACACGCTTCGTATTTGAAATGTGTGTAATTTATAATTTCCTTGCAAATAAACGTTGCTGTGATTCCCCAAAGTATATGATTATGCCTGTAATATTACACGTACTTGCAAATTGAAAGTACTTGCATATTACAGGTACTTGCATAACGTGAGTGACTTATCGTGATGCAAGTTTTATTCTAATACATTAAACCGTTCGATCACACTAGTTCATTTCATGTCGTCCTTATTTTACCAACCGACACCGTTTATGACGTTTGTTGATATCTCTTAGTTCTCGTCTAAAATGATATACAGTATATGTCCAATCTAAGTGTCTTAGTGTTTCAGGGTGAGATCCGCGAGCAATGTTTACTAAGAAGTGATGATTGAACCAAATCTTTCTTTATCAATACGTGTATCTCGGTATACTTGTACTTCCGACACATATTTACTTCCACTATGGAATATTACCATGAAATACAACAACAAAACACTACAAATGTGTTTCTTCTTCTTCTTAACGTTACCACCTACCACGTACAAGCTATTTTGTTGTCCCAGCAGCTTTAAATGTTCCTCGTTCTGTGAAAACTTGGATTAATACATATGCGTAAATTGTCGTTCCAGATTAGCCTGTTCAGTACGCACATGCTAAACAGGGACGACACTTTCCGCTTTTATTGTATTATAAAGGACGTCTCTTTTGAGCGAAAATCCAGTCTAGGCGGAAAGTGTCGTCCCTGATTATCATGTGCGGAATACACATGTTAATCTGGGACGACGCTTTACCCACATGCATTAAGGCCAGTTCCCGAGAACGCAGCTTTAAATGTTCCACAAATACACCAGGACCCACCAAGTGTTGCTAATTGTGTTTCTGACAGCAGTAATGGTGGCGGGTGGTGTAGGGGGAAACGCATGTGCGATTCCGGAATGACGTCAAAGCCGCACGCCAGCGTTCAAAAGCGTAACGTCTGTTCGGACAGCTGTTGACGTGTTCACAACTGTATCCCCCAATTTTGCATACACCAACGCAAAAATGCTACGCGTCATTACGCTTTTACAAAATTAAGGGAAGAAAATGTACAGATCGAGATAGTTATTAAACGGTTACATTCGTAAACAGGAACGGAGGTTGTTGTTTCTATTATTTATAGACGCAACATGGTTTTCTGCGTTTACAGTTTGTTTCCAACGTGTGGTTCCTGGCGGGGCGTTTACGCTGCTGTTGTTTTCCATGTTTTCCAAACAAGCAGGTGTTTGGCTTACCTGTGATGGCGATGCGTCGTACAGGAATAATTAAAGGAAACTAAGGAACTCGAGAAGTATTTTTCGAAATCAAAGAAAACCGAAATAACGAATGTTAAAATAGAAATATTTAAACAACAAACATAAATGTCAGTTCAAGGTCGTTGACACTGATTGTTCACTGCTCATTGGCGCTTGTTAAAGGTTTATTAGAAACGTCATCAACATACACACAAAAATACATATTTCACCAGTTTCCTTTGTGTAAATTAGTTCAAACATTATTAACAACATTATTATTTTAAACGGATCGGTTGATTTTTTCAACAAATCGCAATCATATACAGTTTGAACCGGTAATACTAGTACATCGCCAAAAATGCACACTATTTCTCTTAAATATCAATACAAATTGTAATAAATAGGAAAATTATTCGTAAAACTTTTACCGTTTAGAACAACCAGCGCTATTTCACAACTGTTTAGATGTATATAATTATAAATATTAATTATATATGTAATTTTATTGGGAAATAGGTAGTGTAGACGTATAGTTGTTTATCTGTTTGGTACAACCATAGCTATTCCAGTGTTCGTTACATGCCCTTCTATCATATACGGAGTGGGTGGGGAATGAGGAGGGGTGGTCTGGCTGGCTCAGGCTTGTGATCTCCCGCCAATTTGTTATTTAGCTACGGAGGCTTAGCCATATCGGACGCCCGATCTGCTCTCCATTAGCAACGATTTACATTTCCGTGTCGGGCCGGCTTAAGCACGTGAAAACCTGTCCGAGACTGTGACAATTTGAAAACAGCTTTCCTGATAACGTCAGTCGCCTGCTGGAAATCGCGGAATTTCTAAAGAAAATATGCATTTTTGGAGCCGCAAATGTCAACAGAAGATACCCTGGATCAAGACCGTGGGTTGAGTTGTCATTTGTCGATTTTCGTTTCTTTTACAATATCGCAGACATCAAGACACGGTCTCTAGTGAAAGTACAACGGAAAGTACAAAAGGGTAAAAGACATCATACATAATCTTAAGATTTTGTGCATGCTTATTAATTATATCCATCGTGAGGCATTTTAAAGAAACAATTTTAAGAAAAGACACAAACAGAGTACAACCACACTCCGCATAGATAAACGGCGACATAATACGTCTAAAAATACCCAATCTTAAGTTACTGGTGTTATTTCCATCTACTAGTATTTCTACTGCTCCTTTTATGTATATTACTTCAGATACTGCTACTTCTACCTACACGTATACGGTACATGTACTTCCTATCTTTTCCTACTTATAGTGCCGCTGCTACTGATGACATGCTAGTAATCCCTCCATTAATAATCATATTTCTGCTGCCTTATCTTGTTTTTTTCTATTGATAGTTATGCTTCTTTATCTTCTGCAGCTGTTGTCATTCTAGTTCTCCGTGTATTTACCCTCCTTGTCGTCGTCCGCCTCCTCTTCCTCCTCTTCCTCTCTTCATATACCGTTGTTGCTACCGATGCCGTTGCTGCAAACACGCAAAACATGTCGTCTGCGAATCCAACTCCGTGACGTCACACCTCAGGGTGGCGAGTTTTGTGAGTTCCAGACGCAGAACGTGCAGCCGTGTTGTTAGTTCGTTAGAAACAGCACATGCGCGGACACCGTGGCATGCTTACGTCTGCGTTAAACAAGATGAATAGGTATAAAATTGACAATTTAGATAGAAATTGGCTTTGTAAGGGTGGTCCGATAACGCGCAGACAATATGGCTACATACGTGATTGCGCATGCGCAGGTGGAAAGACCCTCGCAAATTCACACCATCTTTCTTAAATTGACCATGGAACGCGTCAAGAAAAAGTATTTATCCCATTACTGCAGGTAATCTGTTGGCATGTGTTTTAGACGTCGGATTTCACGTAAGATTGCCGAGATAAAGGTATACAGATTTCGATAATTTTAGAGAGCAGATAATGACATTGAAAAAAAAACGAGTTTGTCTTTATGGCTGCCAAGTAATCTGATGGCGCGGTATGTCTGCGTTAAGAAGAAGCAACGTCCTTTGAAACTAAGAATGCTGAACAAGGCATCTGATTAGCAGACAGGCATTGGTTGAAAAAAAAAATCGTCTCATTGACATGGTGCATTTTCGAATAGCGGCGTTGTTTGGCAGTGGATTATTGAGTGAGCACAATTTTTGCCAATGATAGTATCTATCATTTATATACATATTTGTGTCGTGTTCTGACAAAATGGGCAAAATGCTTGTGCGTAAATTGTCATCCCAGATTAGCCTGTGCAGTCCGCACATGCTTATGAGGGACGATAATTTCCGCTTTTATGGATAATTTTGTTTAAATGATGTCTCTTCTTAGCGAAAATCCAGTTTCGGCGGAAAGTGTCGTCCCGGAAAGCAATTTGCCCAGTTTTCTTAGAACACGACACATATTTGTCCATTGCAAACGATAGCCAAAATATGGACTAGAATACAATGTATGATTGCCAATCTTTAAATACATGTGATATTATACATATAACGTATTGTATGCCCGTTGTTAACAATAAATGAGATATTATACATATAACGTATTGTATGCCCGTTGTTAACAATAAATGTGTCCGTATCAGACTAAACGTATGTTTTTTATTGTTAAATATATGTGCTGGTTTACATATACCCGTTTGTATATGGTTAACAATAAAATGTACAAGAAAAGAAGTATGTTTGAAAATTGTTAAATAGATGTGATAGTATCTATACACATACACCCGCCATGTTTGTACATGATTAGTTATACTTATAGGAATAAATTCATGCGCTACTGGTGGACAATCCTCGAATTGTGGCGTGTTCTGAGAAAACTGGGCAAAATGCTTGTGCGTAAATTGTCATCCCAGATTAGCCTGTGCAGTCCGCACAGGCTAATCAGGGACGACAATTTCCGCTTTTATGACATTTTTCGTTTAAATGAAGTCTCTTCTTAGCAAAAATCCAATTTAGGCGGAAAGTGTCATCCCTGATTAGCCTGTGCGGACTGCACAGGCTTATCTGGGATGACAATTTACGCACAAGCATTTTGCCCAGTTTTCTCAGAACACGCCACAATTGACAATATCAAGTTGTATGTTTACCTTAAGGCAATGTCCTTTGCCAATGGTAGAACTGTATAACCAGACGTTTACGGCATTGAGACATTTTTCACGTGTAAAACTTATTCACGCAGTTTTCATCGCATTAGTTTCTTTAAAGCACGGGCTCATATGCATAATTCCAAAAAGTACTATGTACGTTTTTTAGATTATAGCATACATTTTTCGTTAAAAAAAAAGAACGTGATTCGAATGGCTTGTTTGTTTTGTATGTACTGTATGCATGTTTTATGTGCTAAACGTATCCACTAAGGCATCAGTATCTTTGACGCACTGACAAATATGCGCAATTCCATAAATATTTATCATTTTTAAATATAAGAGAACGTGATTTAGATGGCTTAACTTAAAATTATTGTTTCTGCCATATCGTTATGGCGCTCGTTGTCGGGTTTGAAAATGGTCGCCAACACGCCAGCACGAAAGAACGTCGAATTGATAAACCCGTCAAAACGACAAAAAGGGCGCCATGGTGCAACTTATTACATAAGTCGTACTTTTTGTAATTTTGGCCTGATGGGGACTTTCAAACCTGCCAAAACGACAGATCAATATGGCTAAAATGAGCCGCCTAATAAACTAGAATGTTTAGTCGTCAAACGTATCAAACCTGGGTAAAATGGTAAAACACGTGTTTTTTTATTTTATAGTCATCCGACTCGATTGAGGGCCAGCCAGTATTAACATATGAGACACCTTCATAATGATAAACATCTTTACTCCCACATCCTATCGTTACGCCGGGTGCTTTGCAGGAAGCTGATGGGTAGGCAATCGGACATTTCAGAAAGTTCCCCGTTTGAGGCTCGACCCCCCACTCCGTAGTCCCCTGTCGCTCTAACCTCTGGACCATAGAGACGATGTATGTACACATGTACTTTCTAGACCGCAAACCATGACACAACTATACTATAAACAGGAAATTAGCGTTAAATATCTTGATCAACGAAAAACATGTGTAAAAGCGCAATAGATAAAGATAAAAAAAATATGCTTAGTCGCCAGTATAATAGCGCGCATGTCAAAAGGTGTCAACCCTTTTAGCCCTTGTTTGGCTTTTGTCGAAGAAGTATGCAGGCTTGACCACGGTTTGCAACGAACACAGGTGCCATGCGCTCATTCATATATCGCTGACTTCTCCATATTATTGGACTGGTTCACAAGCGGAAATGCACGTGATTGACTAACGAGACGAAAAATGGTGCAATCAACCTGCGATCTAATCAGTCCTAATCAGAGGCATGTCACAATGCAGCCAAGACAAAAAAGTGCGATTATTTACGCGATTACTGATGCAATCTTGAACTCGTTTCATTAAATGTAACCAAAACCTGCACAAGTGTTTTCAGGGGCTTTGTTAAATGCGCGGACAATTTGCCAATCACGTTACATGTCAATAGATATACGGTGTAGTACTTAACAGCTGTTATTGACGATGTGACTGCTTGGTCATGCAATAGAAAAACTAATAATGCGAAGAGTTTATCGTCGTTTCGTGCACGGTGTGCCACGAGTATCTCTGCGCAAACCGGTCCCGTATTCACCAAACAATTCTTAGACTTAGGTCTAAGAGTGAAGAATATTCTTTAAATTGTTATATTCTATAATTGCGTGACTTTTGAGTGAAACTGGGCATTAACCTCCATCTACATCATTCCGCGTGTAGAACATTTTGTAAATGGCATAATCCGAAGTGATAGCCTGTATGTATTCAAACGCTAGGCGTATTGTTTTGGGTTTACGTCTATTCTTTATTCTTAAGTTTAAGAACTGGATGTTGAATACGGGCCCAGGTTAGGACGCTGTGGTGTACCGGAGCTGCGCTGTGAGCATTTTCAAAACTGAGCCGCGCTCTGTGAAAAGAGGGTTAATGCATGTGCGTAAAGTGTCGTCCCAGATTAGCCTATGCAGTCCGCATAGGCTTATCAGGGACGAACTTTCCGCCTAAACTGGATTTTCGTCAAGAAGAGTCTTCCTTTAAACGAAAAATGCAATGAAAGCGGAAAGTGTCGTCTCTGATTAGCCTTAGCGGACTGCACATGCTTATCTGGGACGATACTTAACGCACATGCATTTAACCCCCTTTTTCTAAGAGCGAGGCTGAAATATGTTTTCGTTTACTTAAAAAATACGTACCACCCGCATCGCACAACCCGATGAGACGTGACACAGCGTATTAGAAAGAGGCGACGAAAACGTAATACTAGACCATGATATAATGTAATAAGTTTTTGCAATGACGTTTTTCTATATGGGATATATTATTGTCTTTATGAATGAATTATCACTTTATCAATATGTATATTTGGAATATTTATGCTGTTTTGTTACAAATTTATGAACATACATAGTATTTTAATATATTACCACCCTAGTATGTGTCGAAGTTTGAAGTGAAGCCTCGAACAAATAGAAGACTGAACCTTATAATCGTTACATTGCGATATATTGACGTTAACTATAATTATAGGCTTTATATGGGATCTTTAAAAAAAAACGCATTCACAACCACACATTAATTAAAATAATCCACAATTAAGCATAAAATATATCGATGAGTATAAGCAACAACTACTTCTATAGGGGACACTCGTACGTCTGCTCAAAGCACTTGCGTCTATAACGCATCATACCACTGCGTATATGTGGCGTGTTCTCACAAAACTGGGCAAAATGCTTGTGCGTAAATTGGCATCCCAGATAAGCCTGTGCAGTCCGCACAGGCTAGTCAGGGACGACAATTTCCGCTTTTATGGAATTTTTGGTTTAAATGATGTCTCTTCTTAGCGAAAATCCAGTTTAGGCGGAAAGAGTCGTCCCGGATTAGCCTGTGCTTTACGCACAAGCATTTTGCCCAGTTTTCTCAGAACAAGACATATATATACACCCATTAAAGAAACGCCAACCTAAAGTGCATGACGAATCCATGCATGTTCCGCAATACAAAATGCTGATTAATTAAAAAAAAAAAAGTGCCAGGCGATTGCGTGAGGGCGTGATGCGATTACCCGACGTTGAAACACTCAATTGCATGCGCAACCGCAAGTTATCCACCTGGCGTACCCGCGGTCACTCGACCCAATGACACAATCGCCTCATTAACTCGTAACCGGATACACTGACGATGTCACTTGCCACACTAAGTAGAAAGCGTATTTCCTCAAACGAAAATAACGACATCGTAGTAAGACGGTATCACCTTTTTTTCGGTATTCGTGACTTACGCCATAATGAACGGTAATCTGCAGTAATGACATGTCAACATGCATACTAGCATAAGTCCACACTCTCTATGATAAAATAAGTGACATATTTTTTTGGATTTTCCCACGGTGGGAGCTACCCCATAACAACGACTTACAGAACGAGAACATGTATTTTTGATGACTGTTCGATTACTTTAAATACTTTAAATGTCAATAAGAATGTGCCAGTACAAGAATGCCTGCATGATTCATGCCTCTTGTTGTTTTAATTGTGATTCCTATTTCGGTTAAACCTAGTCTGTTTTACGCGATTGCATCGAAAGCCTAGAGCTTATTGAGATGCTCTCGAGTCCTTTCCTTTAGTAGAACCAGTACTTGGTGGCATTTTGCGAGATCTTTAGAACGTTCCCAGAGTGTGGGTCGAACCAAGGACCTCCCGGTCTCAAGATGGACAGCATGTTAACTACGCCAGAAAGACCATGGGCGAGGGAAGGATACTTTTTGCCTAGTCCTTTAAATATGACATGATCTTATTTTTTTAATTCTGTTATACGTTATACAACTGTCCGCACAAGCTTATCAGGGACAACATTTACCGCATAATCTGGATTTTCGCTAGGAAGAGACTGCCTTTAAACGAAAAATACTATAAAAGCGGAAACTGTCGTCCCTGATTAAACTGTGCGGACTTTGCAGGCTGATCTGCAATGCTTTGAAGATCTCTAATACGATACTTGGATGGAATATATTGGCCGCCATGTTGCTATCAACTTGTGAATCTTATCAAATTATGTCGGAAAATCTGTGCCTAATTTATAAAACACTGTTCTCGATAAGCATGAACAATTAATGTTTCGGTCTGTTTCATAGCGAATTGTCAATCGTCCGTAGCAGATTCCTTCTTGTTGCTGTGGAAACACGCTTTGTACATCAAAGTCTGCTAAGCGCTTGTTTTGATGTGGGTTCAAGCGTCTACATAACACGTATTAGGTGATACGCACCGACGTCATGAACTCCAATTTACTTCTGGATTCGAATCAAGCATTTATTGCATAATTGTGCAGAAAATTCGAGTAATTTAGTCGTTTATTGCACTTTCATTGTTTGATGCGCTTTTTTGTCTGATCTGTTTGATAGCATGCAACAGAACAACGTAAACATAAAACGACAATAAAAAGTTTAATGCAGAGAGGCATTAACATGAAAGCGGTCAGTATTTTTTTCTTCAATATTTATAGGCTTGCAATGGACGCAACAACCTTGAAACGCGAGAATAAATCTCACAAGGCTTATGGTGCTAAGAACACAAACTCGGAGATTGTGTTGGTAACCATACTCACGACCACCAGCAGATAAGTGGCCATAGTAAATATGCGATTGTATATATCGGTATACATACACATTATTTAAAGCGGGCATTTATATCTGACCATCTGACCACCAAGAATTGCCTCTAGAACACACGCGTAGCTAATATACCGTAAATCACAAAAACCCAATTTCTACGTCCATGTCATGGTACAGGTTACTTTCCACTAAATCATTTTGAATCCCCCCGTGGGCGAAAGTAGTGCATATTTCTAAAATGCACCTTTTCTCTTCTGGTTTAAAGGTTATTTTGCGATCGCACCCTTGCTTTTTGTGGTATTTACTGTGTCCTATGTGTGTCTGGATCCTTTAGGTGCATTTACTTGGGTACTACGTTGAAAGATGAACGTTTGGGGTGCGTGTATTGAATTAATCTGTGCTTGTGTCGAAATCTCATTGCCAAAAACCATGTTTTAAGATGGTGCTTACGTTTGGGCGTTTTTTTTTTGAAGTTTGGAGAAGATGTCTTTTGTATTGCAGTTATTGGAAGAGGACAGCTCCATCTTTAAAATAATATCAAGCTTGCAAAATTTTATTGATAAGAAAGGTAAGAAAAATGCTTTGGAAGTTAACAGTTGTATTATAATAGGAGCCTATGGGAATTGGAATTAGTGTAATCCAAACTACATCGATGGAGTAAGAGTCTTACGTTTGTATAAAACCAGGCACCTCGTCAACGGACCACCGTGGTATTACCAGAGCCGTTTTATGATGCCAAGTTTATAAACCATCGCGTTCTGCGCTATTACCATAAAACATTTATATCAACGCTAAAACTGCATTGCAAACAACTTTG
>VMBQ01002876.1:14920-48170 GCA_007657795.1 Dreissena rostriformis | reverse complement strand
GTGCTTTGTTGAATATAGTGAAGTTTATATATGTGGCGTGTTCTGAGAAAACTGGACAAAATGCTTGTGCGTAAAGTGTCATCCCAGATTAGCCTGTGCAGTCCGCACAGGCTAATCCGGGACGACACTTTCCGCCTAAACTGGATTTTCGCTAAGAAGAGACATCATTCAAACGAAAAATTCCATAAAAGCGGAAATTGTCGTCCCTGATTAGCCTGTGCGGACTGCACAGGCTAATCTGGGATGACAATTTACGCACACTCATTTTGCCCAGTTTTCTCAGAACACGCCACATATTTAAATGAGTCACTAGAATACTTCGGACAATATCTAAATGACATTGAGCCAGAAAATTCATGACGACATCTCAATAAACTTTCGTCAGTAGTAACTTAATGACAATGTCTTAATGACATTGAGGTAATACAAATCTTCACGAAAACATATAAACGACCTTGGTGTCACTAGAATGTGCACGACAATGTTTTCATGAGAATACGTCGCTAGAAACGCCGATATCTTAATGATATTGAGTCACTAGAAAAATCCCGACAAAATATAAATGACATTTAGAAACTAGAAATTTCACAAGAATATTTAAATGACTGCGTCGTTAGAAACTTCACGATACTATATATATTACATTGAGTCTCTTGAAATTTTCCGACAATATCTTAGTGGTATTTAGACCCTAAACATTTGACTAAAAGATCTCAGTAACGTTCGGCAATAGTAACTTAACGACAATATTCCAATGACCTTGCGTCCCTAGAAATTTCACGACAATGTTTTAATGGCTATGTGTCGCTAGAAACTTTACGACGTTATCTAAATGGACTTGCGTACCTAGAATCATCGGAACAATATATCGAAGACCTTGCATTGCTATCTTGATTCACGACAATATTTAAAAGACATTTCGTCACTAAAATTTCACGACAACATCTAAAGGACCTTTCGTCAAAAAAAGTTGTGTAATGAGTGTTGTCACTAGAAGTTTCACGACATTTTTTTAAGATATTGAGCCACTTAAAGTTCACGACCATTTCTAAATGACCTTTCGTTACTAGAAATTTCAAGAATTTATTTCAGTGAAGCTGCGTCACAAGAAATTGTATGGCAATCTCTAAATGATCTTGCGCCATATCTCTTTAAAATGCCTTTCAACGGGAAAAAAACAACTCTTTAATGATTTCAAAATATGTTCGCAAATTATTAAATGTTGTTGCGTCATTTCTAGTTGACGATATCCGTGAGAAATAAATATATATATAAAAAAGCCAAGCGATAGGCAGTCAAGGAATACGCTCAAATGTTCTATTAAGTATGTGTAAGATAAGATAAGAGTGTAAAATATAATCGTTTTGGCTGTATTACAAGGAACACACGTAAATATCATAATCGAAGATGTTTTTGACCACCTCTTATAATCTCGGGAATCGTATGTTGTAAACCAGACGACAGTTGATAGTGCGCGCGCATCATTGGCACATCGTGCACACTTATGGTAGTTATCTAGATGTCAGATAGTTTACACATTATCCAATGCCATGTAAACTTATGATGATGGCAAACCGTTCTAGTCAAGGGTTTGCGAGGTGTTTTAGATAGTGGGATACAAAATGTTTCCTATAGACTGGTAGCCGCAATATGCCAAATTGTATGATTTGCCAATCGAAATGTATTAATTTTATTTTATTGAATTGGAATTTTCAAAAACGATTTTGATCGCAGTCTCGTTGTAATATTTTTTTTTTTTATATGTGAATCGTTCTGACTTGAAAAGTATTTATGATTTGACAAAAAGTTTATCCTAAAACACTAAAGTAAGATTATGTAAGTTATTTTCTGTTTCAAAAATATAAAACAACGTTTGAGTTTTTACAGTGTTAATGAGTACTACCGGTATGCTTACATAGTACCCACGTCATTGTTCTCTAAAGACGATGATCGCAGAGTATTAAGCAAATACAAATAATGTCAATGCCAACTCAACTTTCAAACATCTTTGGAAATAATACCAATGTCAATCATTTCTGATGAACTTCTTGAAAACGGCGGTCGTGCATAATAAAACGTTTGACTCTAATGCTATTTTAAAGCCAACTTAAAGTATGTTTAAAATAAGATACAATTTTAATTTCTTAGCGCCAATTTAGCATCTGACCATTTAAAGCAAAGACAGAATACTTATGCAGTGTTCCGTTTGCCAGTCTACTCCTAGTGTCAACGTTTATCGCCGTGCCTGTATTTCCGGGCTGTCAAACGGTGCTGCCACCGGGCGGCCGCAACATTCTCCAGGGCCCGTTACTCGAGCCTATCAAGTGTTTAGTGGCATACCGGGATGCCAACATCGTGTTCGGGGGAGCTGTGCAGTAAATTACCACCATTAGGATAGTGTTTTATGGAAAGCACTTGAAGCGAGCGGTCAGAAGACACTGTTATATATTTATTAAATGGTATCACATTCACAACTTGTTGTTATTTAGGATGATGATGATATTAATCTCTTTTTTTTATTCTTGTCGCTCATTATATTGGTCGAAGATTCATTATTTAATAATGAATCTTCACGCTGCAAAACAGCATTATACAAACATAATTATAAATATGAGCAAAAATCTTCGTAAAATATGTTCGTACATGCAGTTCTAAAAAACAACTTCCTTACGAGCAAAGAGTGTTGTTATTAATAAATAAAGGCAAACTTTTTTAAAAAAATTTATTCCTGCGAACGGCATTATAGGTTCGAGAAATCCTGTTTATTTCTCATTATGGTCATGCTTAAACATCGAATATATATATATTTATTTTTTGACAAAGCAACCGTGTTGCCATATTTTATTAATTCGCTTTATTATTAACATCTCCACGAACGCCAGACAATCAGAAAATGACGAATTTTTGTTAGAACAAATGGATGAATGCAATTGGCATGAGAAACCTACAGGCATTGACATTCAATTTATCAACAATTAATTGCTTGATCAAAATTATAAAAGCGTGTTTGAATGGTATTCGTGAGTCACACCAAGCCGATTACAGGTGTCCACAGTTTAAACGGGTCCCTTTTCGTGCAAAAGCCGGTGAAACACAGGCGGTCTTCTATAGAGCGCGCGATACTTGGTGATGTTAATACCGTGAGATAACCATCCACACGTTTAATTGATTGCGAGATAGACATGTGTCACATTTTATAGCTGAAAATAGCCGCTAATGAGTCACATTGTTTCTTTCTTCGCGTTGTTTAAGAACTTATAAGAACAATAAGCATTGCCTTTTGTCACAAAGATCGATTGTAAGAAACCTACCTTATTACCTCATGTATACATTTATAATTAAACAGGTTGTTGTATGTTCATTAGTCAGTATCGTAATTTAAAACTTACTAAATGGAGAATTTTAAAGGCATGGGGAAAATATGTCTTGCTGGAATAAATGTCTTTTTTGTTCTTCAATCCATCCTCTTTCATATTGTTTCTGATTTTATTTTTGTAAGAAAAAAAATCTTGATACACTCTGAATTGTGTAAAATTAACTGTTAAAAAATAATAGTCATGAAAATAATATAGAATTATAATACAAGAAAACTAAATTAAGAATTAGCACTGCTGTTGTCAACATATGAACATAACGAACAGATTGCACAGTGAATTCGATAAATGTGATGCTATTTGAAATTCTGACTATAAATCGGTACATATAATGTTACCTTCCTGTATCTTGTCGCACATGGTGAGCCTTACAATAACAGAAAATGGACGCGTGGGAAATGCGGTGTTCGAGCCCTTTACTGGCAAACGCATGACCCGATCAGGGTCATGGTTGCGACTGAATGCTTGCACATCTGGAAGTTTGGCTGAGAAACCGCTACACAATTTACATCTAGGCGTGAGGTGTAACTCAGTTCGATATTTATAACAATACATCGTTTAATTCGCAACAATTAGCGATGGGCTTACCCAAATTAATTACCCTGTAATTGTTCATCGTCACTGAAATTGGCTGCGTTTTGTACACAGATGTATAGATTATCATCGCGATAACATTATACTTCATAAACGGAACAAAACATTAAAACGAGAAGGCATTTGTTTGAGAAATAATGACATTTCATGGCGTTGTATTTCGCTGAGGATGTTATATAATATCCGCTTCATTCGGATCCAAGCATGCTTACCAATTTTTTCAGACAATATGACATCTTCATGAAAATTCGAGCGGCCATCTTGGATTTCCCGACAGGCATTGTTAGACCTACCACGTGAGTACCCGATACGGCCTGACCACGTAGCCGGGATGAAACCGATCTGGACACGAACAAAAGCATCGTTGAGAAACTCTAGATACTCGGGACGTTAATAACATACCTGCACGATACCTAGTGTATGTAAATGGTTCGCTACATTGTAACGTTATCACGGTGTTTGTTTCTTTAACCGCCGCCAAAGTCTCACGTTGCTAAGCACCGATCTTGGCAACTTGTTGAGTCGCAGGTTCTCTTACCGCACCCATTGTGAGGACATCTCTCGCTATAAACAATCAAACGACCGACATCCACATTAAATAATTAGGCCCCCATTGAAAACAACCCAATATATCGCAACCCGGCCTTCTCAGTTTCAAACCCGAGCCCAGCACGGTATTGGCTTCACTTCAGATACCCCAAACGGCGTCATTCGATAATAGGCCGACATTAAACACATTATATTGTGACCTTGTCTATTTTTGCACCACCGCCAGCATCACGCAATATTGTAAGGTATAGCCTTTAACGATAATTAAAACTTTACGAGACTGCTAACGAGCCATATCCGAGGGTAGATCGGAATTAACGTCAGCAAAGCTTCTCTTAAATACTTATGTTTAATACAAATTAACATAATATCTTTCCTGTATTTCAACGAGGTGATACTTACTTTTGTCTCAACTGTTAAGATACAAAATGTATTTGGTACTTTGCGTTTTTACATTTTTGTTTTAAATGATGTTTTTGCAATCTCGAAAGAATATGCTTATCCTGTAAAATCAGAATTAAAACGTCTTGACCAAGACGAATGTGTATGTCTTAACTGTAACTTCTTTTGTTTTCGTAGAGCCGAACACAAAGTTGTGTGTGTATTTATTTTTCATAAATGTACTTTGACGTGTTTGTAACCCAGAGAGTATACCTTTTTGTTGCGTTAATTTATCGCAATATATCGAGGAGATTGCATTTATGTTTTTAGACCATTATATTGCAGACCGAATATAGAATGCCATTATGGCCTTGGAACAGTATGTTGCAAGAACAATATATAATGACATATTGTCTTTGGAACAGTATATTGCGAACCCAGTACAGCATTCCATTGTTGCTGTGGAACAGTTTGTTCCAATCCCAATATATAATGCAATTATAAATTTGGAACAGAATGTTGCAAGCCCAATATAACATGCCATAACGACCAAATGTCGTCTCATGTAACCCTTTCAAGATATTTTGAAGAATCAAATATGTTTATACTTAAGAATTCCATGGTCCAATAAAATATTGTGTGCATGTGCAATTTTTAAATGTGACGAATTATGTAATGTGGTCAACTGAGAGGTAAATATCGATACACTAAAACATAGTGTAATACTGACAGGCAAACACGCATATATCGGGCATAACTGTTACCCGTATGCATGCATATCGATTGTAACAAACAGTAGCATGATTTGCACACTTTTATTGAATTAGCATCATATTAGTAGCAACGAAACATTACAATTAAATAAATACCAGTTCATTTACAAGATTTGTGCATCAGTAATATTTACAGAGTAACGAGTCAATTATGTACATAAATTATCATCTATGTACAAACAATTATATTTTCAGTAAACAAAACTCGAGAAAACAATCACGCTGAGTTCAAAGCGACGTCAATGAATTGCAAATTTAGAATATTGAGCCGTTTGAAGAACTCGTGTCAATTTCACACAGTTTAACACATACTAAATGCAATTCCTATTCGATTTAACACATGAGCGCCTCGCTTTGATTGTTTTCTGCCTTGAAGAAACTCGGATTGTCGTGTGAGAATTGCCAATCAGCTGCCCGTCAAAGCCACGAGAGCATTATTCCACACACGTCGAAACAGCACAAGAGCAAAAACTAATAACCCTTAAAGCCTATTTGACCATGTGAAAGATTGTTAGCTTAAAGCCAACTGCATAGCCACCAATAACATAAATAAATAACAAAAAACCATTATTAATAAGTATTTAGTATTGTATGAATATACTATAGTTTATTTATAGTTCATATGCGTGAATGAGATTCAAACGTAAATATTAACACATGATACATAATCGTTATCTTAAATTACCAGAAACGGTACACAAGCAATTCAAAAAATATTTACTGACCAAAGTAGCATACATCATGTATCTAAAGAGTGAAAATCTTATAAAACCTTTTCATAATAACTACTTTAGTTATGTTTTCAAACTCTGATGGAACACACTGCATCATCAATCATTCAGAAATACGGTTTGCAATTTCTTGATTTGACGCATGCATTGTACATTATTAATAGCATTTAATGTAACAATGATATATACATTTGTATTCTCAGAGAGAACATTTTCTATCAAAGTGACTTGTGGAAACAACACCACCGGAGTCGCCTTGTTTATTTGTCAATTGATCACACGGCCCGTGAAATTGGTTATTGACAGAAGTTTTCGACCGGGAGATGGACTAGTCCCCATTCTTTCAATGCATTTTAAAACAATCTTCAATGTTTTATAGGGAACATGAGAACTGTTCTAGACAAATATGTTCCAGTAAGAACATGATGATGGGATATCACAATTTAAAAGTGACATATTATGTTTTTGTTGTAATATACTACTTTGATAAAAAATAAAAAAATATTAAAGCATATGATTACTTTTGAAATGGTACACTTTCGACTTGCAGGTTTGTGTTTACGGTATGCGAACAGATCTGAAACTATGAGTATACTGACACATGTAATTACTGATGTTTATATGAACATTCAAATAACGATATTGAAGCTCAAAAATAGATACAAATTATGTGTTAATGGCTTTATTTACGTTTGCTATAAAACTCATGTTAACTTAAATAAATGGTTCTGAGCTGAAACGTGACGCAAACTCATTACATGAAAAAACAACTTGTACCTCTCAACCATATACACGTAGTTCAATCGATAATAGTCATGCCTTCAACACAAATGGTATGAACAAGTAATAAATAAATGTTTACATGGTATTGTACGAAGTGAAACAAAACAACAACAATCATTTTAATACAATTAGTATGCATACATAAACAATAGATCCCGCTATATGATCACTGTAATACAGTTTGGTGGGCTATAATTATTGCAATATATCCACATACCCACGACTTGATAAATATCACAACTATTTTTGCTACGATCTTGCCCACAAATTTTGCACATTTTAATAACTAGTGTGTAGTAAAGGGCCTAGGGGCGCATAGGATCGACACCGGGTGAAGATTCTGCCGACGATGACGACGACGGCGGTGTTTTCTGAGCGGATGATTTGTCTGAAGCAAAGTATGGATGATATCTGTACATCGCTGTCGGATAATGCAACTGCGCATGCGCGGCAGGTGGTACTTCCGTGTTATACACTGACGTGGGCATGCCCTCTCTGAGTCTTAAATTGCTCAAGTTGTTCGCGGCCATAAAAGGGTGTAGTCCTAACGCTGGGAATACGAAATTGGAATTGTTCAGGCCGAATAGTCCGCCGTATAGGGCGTAAAGAGATCGTTCTGACGGCGAGTACGGGGAGGCGCCGAGCATTGACGTCGACAGGGGGCGCCACATGGCCCATGGTGACGTCATCACGCCCTGCTTCTCCAGCGAGGAGGGATCTTCTGTAAGCAAAGTAGTATTGAGTTTATGTATTTTGGTAAGCTGCAATGTGCATTTATAGTGCTAAGAATGTATTTGCTTGTATTTACCTGTTAAATATAAGATAATTATACCGAAATATAGGAATACCATATACATGCATCATAAATCAATATCTTTAAACGGCTGTCTGCTTGTAAGTCTAAGATTGTTTGTTAATTTGCTTCTATTATGCAAACATGTGCAATTATTTATTTTTAATGAAATATAAACCGTTGATTGGTCAACACAACTACTGACTGATCATTGAGTAACATGCCACAACTAGTCATTTCTAAAGACTTAAACTCCAAATGAGAAACCTTGCAAACTACCTTAGCCCCCCGCCCCAGGAAAAAAGAATAATTTCATCCCCGTAAGCCCCAAAAGCAGAACCGTTGGACACACCCCTAAAAACCTAGAAAGAGAGCCGTTGCATCTCCCTAACCACCAAAAAGGTAAACAATGGCCCCAACCACAAAAAGAAAACCTAGGCCCAATCCCACTAAGCCACAAACAGAAAACCCTTGCTCCCAACCCCACTAATCTCCAAAAAGTGAGCACTGCTTCCACTCTCCTAAGCCCCCAAAAAGAGAACATTCAGCCCATTCCTCACTCACCTCGCGCCATCATCTCTCTGTGCTGCTTGAGGGACTCCTCTATTTCCGCCTCGGTGTACGCCCGCAAGGGGGAGCGCGCGTACGTGTGCTGCGACATCAGGTTCTCCATGCTCTCCCTGCTCGGATAGAAGCTGTCGAATTCCGTCAGTCGAGTGGAGTCCCGGAAACCCTTGGCGAACGGGTTGCTGTCGATCTTAAGCTTCGTAATCTGGAAGTTATTTTGTAATGATTCACTGATCATACTATTGCTGGTGGTGGTGGTGAAGATGAGGATGGTGTAGGTGGTGGTGGCGGTGGTGATGATGACGAAGATGGTGAGGATGTTGGTAATAGGAGGAGGAGGAGGGGGAAGGAGAAGGAGGAGCAGGAGGAGGAGGAGAAGGATAAGAAAAGAAGAACAACAACGAGAAGAAAACAGAAGAAGTAGAAATGGAAGAATTAAAACAGATTTAAATAAATTACGAACGGAACAAAAATAAGAATAAAAAAGAGACTTTTCGAACGAAAAAGACAAAACAAAGCGATAGTACTGATTGAAAAAACCATGTTATGCGATGTCGAGGCGACATGTTATCTAACTAGACACCGAGAAATCTCCTTCAACCTACCAGTTGGTTCTGATATGCGGTGACGGCTATGAACGTGGTCTCCGGGAAGATGAACGTCTTGAACTCCTCGGCCTCCAGGCTCGTCATTGACGGCACGTTCGGGCTTGAGTCCTTTTTGCGGACGATGTGGATTCGGGGCTGGTACTTGTGCATGGAGTTCAGGATGATCTGAAAACCGAGGAAAAACAAAAATGTAAACCTTGACCATTTTAAAGAGGTGTTCATAAATAAGTGAACATACTTAAACAGACGGTGCTTTAAGTGAATGACGCGTCATAGACGTTTATAAAGTCATTTAAGAGCAACTCTCCCTTACTTTGAGTTGCCTTTTTTTCTATAATGTGTTTTTTTTCTGCAAAGTTTTGGCAATTGGTTCCTTGCCATAAATAAATATGATATGTATGATGGAAATGCAAAAGTGCCGGAGCTTCTGGAGTTTCAATTCTTTATATTTCCTAAAATATTTAAACGACCATATTGTATGTCAGCGTATGTGCGAACATTGCAAAGCATGTCATGATGACATAAAAACTTGTAATCATGCGCGCTTTGTTACTCACAAACGGAGCGTAGCATGCGGTGTTGTCGCGTACCTGGCTGTTCTTGTCGAGCATGTTGTTGGTGAGTTTGAGCTTCTCGAAGGACACAGTCTGCTTTGCCAGCTGTTCTCCGGAGTACGGGGAGTCTGGATGCACGTAGAACCTGTGTATTTTGAAAAAAAAAATGAAAAATTGAAAAAATTGGCTTAATGCATGTGCGTAAAGTGTCGTTTCAGATTTTCCTGTGCATCTCGCACAGGCTAATCAGGGACGAAAATTTCCGCTTTTATGGAATTTTTCGTTTAAAGGCAGTCTCTTCTTACAGAAAATCCAGTCTAGGTGGAAAGTGTTGTCCCTGATTAGCCTGTGCGGATTGCACATGCTAATCTGGGACGACATTTTAAGCACATGCATTTATCCCGATTTTCCCAGAACGCGGCTCGATTGATTTAAAAAACAAAACAAAACCAACTCACACATTGACAAATAACGTCATATATGACAAGAAGACTATTGTCTATCAAGCGTTTGGTTGCTCGATCCTGCGTATATGTTTCAGTGGTGATCAATAGCACACACACCATTTTATGTTTGCTTACAACGGTATCGTTACATATCTCTTATACTATTTTAAATTGACCGTTAGAAAAGATCCTGTTACCATTAATATCGCAAAAAAAAATATGTTAAAAATGTTTTGCAAATATACGCAGCGTCATCATTACTAAGCTGGAAATATATACAATCATAACAACGTTTGGAGAAGAAATATGAGCCCCGCTCTGGAAAAACTTGACTTATTTGAAATGCGTTTTCGTTAAGAAGTGACTTCTTTTAAACGAAAAAAAAACATTTACTCGGAAAGTGTAGTCCCTTATTAGCCTGTGTAGACTACACAGGCTAATCTGGGGCTTTACTTTATGCACGTTCATAAAGTCCCGTTTTCCCACAGCGCGGCTAAATATCAACATAATAAAGTGCCCACTGAGCTCACACTGACCTGGTGGGTAGCGGTGGGTCAGCCTTGCCGGCGACCAGCCACGAGGACCGGTGGTAGGCGTACCGGTAGCGTTTGTTGTCCACCGGAACTATGTCCATGAGAACGCTGTAGCGAGTATCCGGCTCCAGCCCCTTGAACGACACCCGTACCGTCGGGAACATCCGCCTGAAAGGAGACGCCGATTTTTATTATTATTATTATTATTATTATTATTATTATTATTATTATTATTATTATTATTAGTGTTGTTGTTGTTGTTTGCGTTGCTGTTTTGTTGTTGTTTTTAATGTTCATGTTGTTTTTGCTATTATTATTTTGTCCGCACACTATTCAGTTTATGGGGACCTTTATCTATACGAAACCCATAGACGTTCGCCGCAGTAACTTGTCAGTGAACATGAATTTGGAATATTGACTATAAAATATCATCATCCAATTACCATATCTTTACAGAACAGCACGCCGAAACTCTTTATCAACGCATTAAAAGGTCCGCCAAACACGGATAAGAAGTGGAGAAGGTTGCTTTCTGCTTTCGTACATTCATATCAACAGGGAATGCCCGTCGTCGAATTTCTTATTAATATATCAATATCTAACAATAAACACTTTAGCGAGCTTTTAGTGAAACCTTTGGTCGTGATGGATCGGGCGATATGCGAACTTGTGAATAAAAACAAATTAACATCTCGAGAAAACAAAGTCCAGACCCCGAATTATGAGCCTCTATCAAATCATTCAATAGCAATTCAGTCGGCCATTAGGCTGATATCCGAGCCGCGTTTTAAACACGTTTATTCCCACATGGAAACGCTCTTGTAAACAAATTAGGCATTTCAAGCGTTCTCGGGAACCGGATCGTTTTTGTACGACATATAAATCGGCACCAAAATTGGTAAAAATCCGCTTGTGATTTGTTTTCGAGGCGGAATGCGAGATTTCATATTTTATCGAGTCCATTTATCACCTTGCCGCGACAATCGTTCTGATTCTGTTAAAGATTAGAAGCCCCAGAGACGCTGCAAAAGGCGGAAACTGCAGTTCTTTTATCATAAATTTGCTAAATGACAGTTCCGAATTGAAGATGGTAAGTGATGGGTCAAGTTGCTAGCAAACAATGGAACTTATCGTCTGATTTATCTAGAAAGCGAAAACTAGTTACTGAGAAATGATTTCACGAGGAATTGGTCAACATTATGCCTTGACATTGGTCAGTTGACCGACCAGAACTAACACGGACACGGCGTTTGCAGAAAGAAATGGTCTTTATTTTATTTATTTTTTGTTTATTTTAGTATTTGTATGTTAGCTATGTTTGATGTATCAAATGCAATCCGTATGGTTGTAATCTTTAAGTACTACCGAACAACATTAATATAAATGTTACAGTTATAATTATTTGTTTACTTTCCTATAGCCCATATATATATTATCAATGCAAATGTTCATTTGTAACGTTCCTTGCTTAACACGCGATCTTCTCTCTATATTGATACGTCTAGCTAATTTCTGTATTAAAGCATTTAAATTTAGAGCCGATAGTATATACACTGTATATTTATTTGAGAATATCGTTTTTATTCCGCTATAGAAATTTGGTATACATATCAAACTGCATAATTTTATTTATAATCAATTACGGATTTTAAACATCCAATTAATTTTGTTCAAACAGAACAAGCCTTCTCATACATTCTTCATTCTCACGCAAATCCATATATTTGTATTACAATGCGTACAAATGTGATTGTATTTTTGTACTTTCACTTTTTCCTATGTTGTTTGCTGTTGTGATTTTGACGCATGTGTACATGCATTTATGTTGGCATTATTGCTTTATTTTTCTCGACGATAATCTGTATATGCGCAAATAAACTCTCTGTTCTGTTCTGTTCTGTTATATCGAGAGAACCTGACCCAAAGCAACATATGTGGCGTGTTCTGAGAAAACTGGGCAAAATGCTTGTGCGTAAAGTGTCATCCCAGATTAGCCTGTGCAGTCCGCACAGGCTAATCCGGGACGACACTTTCCGCTTAAACTAGATTTTCGTTAAGAAGAGACATCATTTAAACCAAAAATTCCATAAAAGCGGAAATTGTCGTCCCTGATTAGCCTGTGCGGACTGCACAGGCTAATCTGGGATGACAATTTACGCACAAGCATTTTGCCCAGTTTTCTCAGAACACGCCACATATTACTCAATCAGAAGTCATGCCCACATAAGACGATATCTTTCCGAGCACATAATCGGGTGTCACGGTCGGTGATGTATGGTTACAAACGAGCGCAAGGAAACAGTGATCGGTTACTGCACGGCTACACCACAAACTGCCACGCATCTCCGCTCCTATCGCCCGGCATTAATCATCCAACAAAAGCAAGACAATATTGTTAATGTGTTTTGTTGGGTTGCGATGCTCACAAATGGCCGGTGTCGGGTTTACACTTGAGAACTCGAGGACTGCCCTCTGCCAATGATGTCTACTGAGAAGTATGCTGATTTATATCGATTCCCTCCCCTTGTTTCGAATGCGTCATTAATAAATATGTGTAAAACGTTTCGACTTATGTCGAGGTTTTTGCCGTTGTTGATTACCGGTAAGACAAAAATGTCTCAGATTTGTATAGAAATACAAGTAAGGCATTTCGTGCTCAACATGAGAGCTCTTTTTGAGCAACATTTTATAGTTTAGTATATAACATTACATATTATCCCATAGATACGACCATACAAACATACCACTACATATGTTTTATCAAAATCATAGTTATTATTTATACGGTTATACAATTACATTTAAAAACAAGAGATGTGTTTGTCAGAAACACAATGCCCCCTACTGCGCCGCTTTGAAAAAAAAATGAAACCTAAACGCAAAACCTAAACGCAAAGTGTGACGGAATTTCAGACAGACGGACAGTGCGATCACTATATGCCCACCTTCGGGGGCATAATTACATTGCCTTAATAGGTTAAAATGTAAATTTAATGTCGACAAATAAACAAAATGTAGGTGCTTATCGGGTCACTCTGACGACATCCCATTTCTATTCAGAAGGAATCAAACAAAAAGCCATTTAATTGTAAAGATGCAATTGTATTATTCAAAAACATAGATATCCATGTTATAAACATTGGTCCGAAGTTAAAATATTTGTTCTACAAATTTAAAAGACAAGGTATCAAATGCCTATTCAACGTCAATTGTCATCAGTAGAACACGCATATTCTTATTTTCAGCGTATTTTGTAATGTCATAGACTACTAATCGATACAATTAAATGTTGAGATCTGTTGCGACTGTTTGCAATTGACCTAGAAGCCAATTTATGAACAACCTTCAATAATGTTAAAAGTTTTAAGTTTTTTAGACAACAAAACTAGGTTTGTTGTCCTTTGGGATGCGTTATTGTCCATGTTTTTATGCCCCTAAGATGGGCATATAGTGACCGCACTGTCCGTCTGTCCGTCTGTCTGAAATTCCGTCACACTTTGCGTTTAGGTTTTGCGTTTAGGTTTTGCGTTTAGGTTTCTTTTTTTTTCAAAGCGGCGCAGTAGGGGGCATTGTGTTTCTGACAAACACATCCCTTGTATTTTTTTAATTTCGGACAGTGGAATTGTGTCCAATTCCATCAAATCTTATTACCAAATTGATAATTAAATGATCTGATTTATAAGTTAAATCTATATTTGATTGTTTAATTTTCGAGGTCAAACTTTTCGAAGTAAGGAAGAAATCGAGTCGTACTTGCTGTAACCACTGCCATATGCATTGTTGTGTATCTGCTTTTGTACATCAAAATGTGTAAATGAAATTGGTATCCCTTATTATGGAGTGTAATGCTTCTATTGCCTATTAATAGTTGTTAAAAAGATTTTTATAATAACAAACACCTTTCGCAACATCCAATACTGTATTAAAACCACACACACACACAATCATGTGTGTTTTTCTCTTTTTTAAATAGGTCTGTAAAAAAAGGTGGGCCATATAATGTGCATAAAAACCTGTTTGTGGTATATGCCATAATTAGTCTTTTTAATGTATTATAACAGGTAAAGAGAATACAAATCCCTCTTGAATTTGAGCGCCCCAAACTAAAACAACACTCCCCATACCATTATAAATATTTTTTCTATTATAATCCTTCGTAAAATGGCAGTCTTGCAGACAGTAAATATGAGCTTGTTTCTTTTTTCTTAAAAAAAATATCAAAGACATCTCGACCATTTGTATGTTTATTGAGACCCCGAAAAGTGTTTGAAATAACGTTTAGTTTATGCATTTATATAGTTGTAAGAAGTAAATATTTTACTGACACAAGCAATTCAATTTAAAAACAAAAACAACAAACATATATATATATATAATATACAACTAGAGATCTAGGTGTAGGTTGATTGTGGTTACAATCCAATAATGATTCATATTTACACTAAATTACATGCACTTGCAACAAGTATAATAGTGTCATTTTGAATACAATAGTTTTTCTCCATGTTTTAATGTGCATTAAGAATTAGTAATACTTTGACATAGTTAATTAAACTGACTAAATATGCACGAATAATTAAACTATTAACATTTTCAGTGTATGTCCCAAATGTTAACTTAATTAGAACACACTATAAATAGGATAGTGAAATATTTTATTAAAGTGACTATATATGCATACATACTAAAAAAAAATAGCTTTTTGCTTTTGTTTTTTAAACTGATAATATGTGCGTAACCGTGTCAAATTATCTCCAGATGTTGCCATAGTTCATAGCGCATTAGTTCGTAATAATAAACCAACATGAAAGTGCATTGTATTTGTTAATATTTTTTTAATATTCAACCATCTTAAAGCACAAACTCTCAGATTTCTCATAAAGCATGTGAAATATGATTACAATATGCACGTGAAACCGTATGCATGTTTGATGCAGCATCACCTTTCGAACTTTCCATAAAATGCTTTGTTTGCACAGCGATTGTCTTACTTACCTTTATAACATACCAAAAAAGCACATTTCAAATGACAATGCGAATAGTTATGGCAAAACAATGGTTTGCGTGATGTCCAATTTAGTGATGTACGCAGATGTGCAAACAGATATAATGGGCGAGACCTTGCAATATGTGCACTACCTCAATAGTATGAAATTTCAGAAGTCTGTTCATTGCTGTAAAAGAGCAACTGTCAACATACCAACAAGTGTATTGAAATCGCCACAAGTATATCATAGTTCTATAAAAACCATAATGGTAACCATAAGGTCACTGACAGAAGTTCCGACGTGGGCTGTTTGTAATACAATATCATGAGAAATTTATATTTTATTCAATGGGGGTATATATTCGTATTTTTCTCTAACAAATTAATCCGTTTGTTCTCTATACGTTAACCGAAATACCGAGATTATCCCTCACTAGCACTTAAAACATACAACACCTGGTGCAGATGTGAAACTAGACAATTTAACTGCTAAAAGTAGATGTCCGTAACAAAACCGTCTACTGTGCGACATAGTCATCTCACCGCAAAACATGGTGTAGCCAACAAATGAACGATACAGTTTGGTCATTATTAACAAAAAGAACACTTTAATGGTCTATTGGCCTAACATTGATCTCAGAAATAAACATTGCCAAGAGAAAACCCTGACCGGGTCTACATTAAATTTATATAATTCATTAAAAATACATAAAAAATATTATGTATAAATGTTTATAAAATTATGCAGACATATTTATAAATCTGATAAAATGACAAAGACATATTTATTACTTTTAAAACATTGTCTTAGTCTCACTATTGCGAAAGAATGAACGCTCTATAATATTATAAACAATTGCGTTGCTATATGTTGTCTGTCTCCCCGACGATTGCAATAGCCGAGCGCACGTGACCAAACCATAACCTAGCTGACTAGATGTTGCACTGGCCAGTCAATTACCCTGTCAATCACCGGACAAATTTACTGGACCCGACCCGCCGAGGTGCCAAATACGGGCCTAAATCAGCAACTTAAAACCCCCGAGGTAAACGGGTAATAAGCACGTGTGGGTGAAAATAGAAGGTTTCCAAATTAGAATCGGTTACCATCACAATACGCGTGTCGAAACATCCGACATTGTCCGAATGAAGGTCCGCGAGATTGCTATAAGGCTGATGGCGCGATAAGAAAATAACCGGTGTTGAGGCTTCAGATCGTCATTAAAGGCTGTCAATTTGATGCTGAATTGATAATAACATTCGAACAGTCATTAAATTGAGCTACAATATTGCGAATAATTCTGTTTTCACCTTTCGTTTTAAGTTGTCCATACATTGACGATCGTGTGTAATCGATTAAAAAGATGCGCGCCGAAGTCAATCAAGTCAACCCTCGGTTTCCGGTTTCATTTTGGTCTGTCAGGAATATTTATCACCAAAGGTTTGTCTCTTTAATTGGGATCAATTCATTCTGAAACTGACCATTTGCTGACCCGAGACCAGATATCACTTGCCTAATATAAAGTTGTCCTTTTGTCTGCGAAAATGATGGTTTTCATTGGCTTTTATTGGTTTTCAATGAGAAAATCTGTGAATTTATTTGAAACAGGACTACTTAACGAACAGCGTTTGTTTAAGTCAAAGAAAACACGGGCATGTTAGTTGTTTGTACACGACCACTCATTCGAGATATGAAATATATTGGTATACATACAATTTCTAACATGATAGTTATTTGGAACAAAGAGACTGAATAGACATCAGGAAAGACCTGTATATTCTAACCTAAGCTTGGATCAATAACTCATTCATATTTTTATATTCAAGTCATGTTGCCAAATTACAAGAATGCGTAATTTCTCTTCGGGATACAAATCATAAAGTACGTCCCTAGTCCATGTAGAAGCTAGACAACATTCTTTAAAATACTATGTAAAGGGAAATGAAAATCCGTTTCGTCTTCATCAATGTGTATTATGAGTAATTGTTTTGTATTATTTAGAAAGTGTTGGCAGGGCTTTTTCGCTGCCTTATTAAACGACCTTTGGCCCCTGAATTTGTGAAATAATCTCGAACTTTTCAAAATTGTGAAAAAATGAGTCACTAACATGTTTAAATAGGGAAAAAATGAGTCGCAAACTTTTTTGAATGGTGACAATTTGAGTCGCGAACTTCTTAAAATTGTGAAAAACGGCCATTCTCTTAGAATAAAAGAAGCCCTGGTTGGGACGTCATAGACAAATGAGTAAATGTGTATCGTACATATATTTGATTGCATCTCTCTTAACGGCCTTTCAAGTCTTTTATGTGTGTTGTATTGACAAGAACATGTCTGATCTCTTGACCGTTCTTGTGGCGCCCGGACATATTGAAATTACTGGAACATGCATTGCGCAGTGTGCAAAATGAGCATTCAAACATCAGTTTGTTTTCATTGTTCAATTTTCTGTTGGAAAGGGGTTTCCCTCGGGAGTAAATTACAAGTAAAATGGTAGCCCGGTAGGGGGCGTCAACGCGTCGACAGAAGGGACTCAGTGGGCTTGTGAAAATGAAGGGGTCGTTTTAAGGGATTTGGTGAAAGATGACCGGTTAATTAAAGGACTAACTTGGGACATTGTGACCCCTTGTATAATCTATCTAGTGATTTATTATTAAGTGTCTTTTACGAAAATTGCTTCCAATTTACCTTTCTTTACTATTCTATAGACAATGTCGAGCACAGGAAGTCTGCCGTATCCTCTCTTTGTCACGGACGAAGGTACTAAATTAATACTTTCTCGGAGAATGCAATGCTGTTGGTTTATTTGTAATTATTTTAATTGGCTCAATACATATTTTTAATATCACATGACTTATTTATGTTGTTGTGTTGTTATTTTTCTGGAGTAAATACTTATTTTAGTCGAAAATTAAGCATATTATTTTATTTATTTAATGATTTTCATTTGTTTTCATTGATTTTCATTTCCTTTAATTTATATTTATGTTTATTTCAGTTGATGTGCAAGTACATCTGATTGCAATGAGCACGACACTTTCATTGTGTGTGTTGAATATTTGATATGTTGCATAATAAATTGACAATAAATAATGCCAAGATAATAAATTACAAAACAAACACGTTAATTTGATACAAAATATACAATGTTTTAAGAAATATAGCACAAACCACATTTTCAATCACACATCGAAACAATGTTGAAAAAATTCTAAAAGATTTGAGTACCTCTTTGCAAACGACCATCTGATCGGCGCGCGCAAAGTGCATTTAATACAGACGCGCTTTGTTACCTCTCAATTAATTTAAACGATATTACTCTCAAACATATTTCATTTACATCTCAAGCGACCATCGCGCTACAAAAGGCCCCACAATTGCCCAATGGCGAGCGGTTTCTGCTTTAAAGACCCCAATCAAAGGTATCGAGTTTTATAGTTTTACGGGCATTTACGAGGAAACAATATGCATGCGCATGAATAAAAGATCGCATGATTTTAAGTAAATATTAGTCCGTTCGCCGAAGAGCCGTTAAAAATGACCGTTTGACGGATGGCCCGTTTCGACCAAGATGTATGACCATAAGTGGACTGTCCGTTCGCACTTTGACATTTAATCGTGTGTGAAGCTGCAGTAAATATGCCTTGTTTATTTTGGCCTGAAAGTCAAATGGTCGGAAAATAACTTAATTGTGACGCCGTATAAAAGTGAGCCTATGAGAGCAACACTTAAAGCGACTGAAAGGTGACATAGTGACCTTCGAATAACTTTGTCCGAACCGACAAAAATCAAATCCATGTGTTCGGGAATCAATTGTCAAATTATAAGGGTGCGTGGTATTTTTTTATATCACGTTGAATGTATATTGTTATAGATCGACATATTTTTTCTTTTTGTACGTTGAAGTCTAAAAAGTTAACCACATTGTAACGAATTGAGTATGTTATATTTATACAGCATTATAAGGATATACCTTCAAACAATAGTGTTAAGCTTTCTGGAGATTATCTTTTTTTTGAGGTAATTTAAAGTGTGTAAAGTCGGTGTTTTTAAGTTCCTTTTATTACAAACACATGAAAAAATAAGAATGCTTTGTACGTTTAAGAATCTCTTTTGTCATTTCAATGGAATGGAAAATGTGACTGCATGTAAATGAAACAAGAACATGATATACGTGCATATCCAAACAATAATGCGATCTAAACAACATAGAAAACGTAGAAATTAACATTTGATATGTCAATAAAAACTTTTTACATATGTAAAGGAGGAAACTATATTTTGTAAGAAATTTGAAAAATATGATGTGTGGAATATATAGTCATAGGGCAAAAAAGAATGACTGGCCCATTCAACAACAAGTGAATATCTGCTGTAATTTATAAGTGTATTTTTGTAATTTTGGCCAATGAAAAGACCACGGTAAGGAGTGTGACTTAGCAATTCCTTGGATATACCAAATTATTACAGAATGTCATCACACTGGTCGTGTTTTCCACCCTAGTTCTTTCCTACGGGTAACAAACAGGAGTAACGGACCCTACCTTCCGGTTTTTGTGATTATCATTTCCGTCCCGAGCTCGTGGAACTTGTCCCAGAGATCCTTGGTCTCCAGCCGGCACTCAACATCCGCCAGCTCCTTGCAGAACGGCGGCGTCGGTGGTGCACGCACCACGTCGGTGTCGTCGTCGGCGGCGTCAAGCGCCTCCGACTTGCCGGCGAATGTCGGCGTGTCTCCCTTCCGGGGGCTGGAGAGATCGTCGCTGGACGGGGAGCGCTGCGTGGAGAGGGAAGTGGCGGACTCCACCAACCGTTCTGAAATAAAAATGGTTTACATAGCAACATAATCAATAAAACAAAGTGAGTTGTTTATAGTATAAGAAAAGGGCAATAGCAACCATTTTCATCGATGAGCATTCTTAAATGGGAAACAATTTTCTTAAAAACAGTTTTTACAGCATTGGTTTTTCTAACCATTCCAGCCAGCCATCTTAATCGATTACTAAATAACATAAGCATTATGCGATAAACTGACAGAAGAACGTAGGCATGTGTGCGAAGTTAACAGTAAAGTAAGCATGCAATGTTCGTCGGTTAGGGTCCATTAACCGTGCAGTATACTGGATTACGTCGTCGACACGCATGACTGGCGAGGGACCACCATGCGAGGGAAGGGGTCGGAACTCTTCAACAAAATGGTCTTCCTAAGCAGTTTAAAATGCGTTTTTTTGTGCTGTAAAAATTACTGTGTTTATTTTTGGTTATGTACATATCATTATTATTATTATTATTATTATTATTATTATTATTATTATTATTATTATTATTATTATTATTATTATTATTATTATTATTATTTATTTTTGTTGTTCTTGTTGTTTATGTGAAAAGTAAAAAACCCAGAAATGACCTAAATTATATGTTAATATATCTGCTTATCAATACCTAAAATCATTTATACTTAATGTTCGCCACAAAATACGGATCAATTCAGCCGAGTTCGATTTTCAGTCCAGAATATAATAGGGTTGTCTTTATTATTATACCTTATTTTATTCCTTTCCTGTTTGAGTAATATATCAATTATATTTTAACTGATTTTTTTCTTCATTTTTGGATCGAAGCTATGTTTTCTCCCAGGTGTTGATTAACTCGCATCTGTCATTTCAATCCTATAATTGTTCTCATCTTTTATAATAAAACTAAAAAAAACAACGTATAATTAGATAACCGGTGATTTAAATCAATGTAATCGACATTGTGCAAATGTGGCGATTTTCATACGAATGTAATGGTTTGAAAAGATTTGGAATTCGATAATTTAATTGTCACAAAAACCGTTTACACGCTCAAGTTCCTCGGAGATTCACGTGATATCCCCCGGGATTTCTTCTACGTAGACACACCCGCGAATAATTCTAGATTTTTAATATAAAAAGTGTTGTATTAATAAGTTAATTTATGCAATTTGTATGCAAACAATACTACTTGAAATGTCGTTGAATATCGGGCAATAAACAAAGTTTTGGAATTAGGATGCGTAGGATGTAAACCACGAGGGTCTTAGTCCGATTGGTTTAATACCCACGCATCATAACTACAAAGCGTTGTCTATTTCACGATTAACAACGATAATGCGATTTTTTTTTCAATTCCAGCCTGAATTTACAAATAAATTTTCATCTTAACTGAAAACTATATTTTACTTCCATGCAAACAGAATCTGGACGTCGCTTAACGGTTTGTGTTGTTTATTGGGTTATTAAACAACGATGATTGAACTTTAGAATGGTGTATACAGAATATTTAGTATTACATTGATTAAACATTATGGCGGTTCTGTAACTATTACTTTAGTTCAACTATTGTTATTCCGCTGAAATATTATTTCGGGTTGTTAAAACGTTACATAACTATTTAACTACATGTACATTTAATTCCGTTCAATGTCCGAAATTTCTGAATATTTCACATATTATTTATTTTCGTTTAGATATTTTCAGAAAGAAAGAACGATGTTTCAAATACGTTGTATCAATATTATTAGTATGAGAGTTTTTACAAAATAACTTTTTAAATAAAAAAAGTTTGAATTTGTTATGTGTTACGCAGTCATGTTTTAAAACGATTGAACAATACATGTTATTATTTATTAACGAACTATTTAATTCGAGATTTATGTGGTTTAGAACTATAAGATTATGTATGAGTAGTGATTAGAACGTTTGAATATTCTAAACAGTAGAACACGTATTAATACTGAAGTGTAGAAAAAGAACAGACGTTAAAAAGGAAGATGAGCTTTTTTGAAGTTAACAATTATATATATTCTACGAATACTGTTTTAGCTTTCCAATAAGACCTGCATAGCGTTAAGGAATATTAAATACCACAAATGTCATATTAAGATTTTGTACATGAGCGTTTTAAAGCGTTTGAAACAAATGAACAGAAGGACTGAATATCATACATGGTAAGCTCGTTACTTTTAAGCATGTTGAAACAAATAAACATTTTTATAAGTATTATGTTACAACAGTATTTTGGCGATATTAAAATGAATAATGTATATTACATTGGCCTCGTTTTCATTGTTTTATAAAAAATGATTAATAACAACAAACAGCGAATATAAATGCGTACAGTCATATATTAATTTCTATTAGATATATTATTGTTTATTATAAAGGTTGCAACAAATACAAAATAGCAACGCGCCAAATATAAATTAGAGTTCTAAGACTTATACACAAAATAATAATGTTAAGCATGAAAAGGCAGGTTAGTTTGAATACAAAGAATATTTAAATGTATATAATACATGTACACAAATAATGCATAAAAAGACGTCACATTAACGTCCCAGCAATAATATTTTAAATTGTATTCACATACCTAAGGGAGCTACCGGCAGGCCGTCGGCAAGTCTGGCGCGTTTCGTCGGCGGCGCATCACAGCACGATCTTTTTTTAGAATCACAGTCGTTGTCGTTCTCGTCTGCACAATGTATAGAAATACCCGACGGAAAGTCATTTTTGTGAAATTGCGCTAAAGTCCTTTTCCCGATCAGAGCGTCAATAGAAAATGCCGACGCTTTCGTGGACATATGGCCCTGATTTTTGGAGAAATTTATGGGACTGTCCCGCTCGGAATAACTCCCGGCAGAAGAACTCGAGTCTTCGCTCATATTTTCCATTTTTAATGTTAAATAATTTAAAATCGCAAATATTGTTGTCACAAGCAAATCATTTTATATTTTGTACAAATATTATTTGTGTGAATAAGGCTCCGTTCAGCAGATAATTATGTTGCTAAAAGAACAGAAAACAGTTTTTCAAAGGACACCCGATTTCATCCGATACGTTTCAACTCCTTTCAGTGTTTACATATTTTGTTTGTTACATTTGGATACATTATTAGCACGATCTCGAAGAATCACATGACATAAATTTGTATATCTTTCGCATTATTCTCCGATTTCATTCTAACTCCGCACCTTTTTGTCAGGCGCTCACTGATTGGATAACTAGTTGTTGATGCGGACCAACCACGGCGCGCGGCACTTCGCTGATTGGCTCGCTTGATTGGCCGGCTAACAATCAAGCCGATAACGAGGCGATTCTCCGGGGAAGACTTTATTGACACAGGCGAACATCACCGCCTTGTTTGTGAGGCGCACGAAATGAAATATCTCGCCATTCGAGTCGGAAACGAATCGTAAATGCATGGTTTTACATCTCACAAATCCACGACCGATGTCCCTATTTAAAATATCAATATTACATCAGAAGTTAAAAAAAAATGTTTATTAATAAGTCGAAAGTTTATATGGTTTGACACGTATTTTGTTGTGTCGTAGTTTGTTTTTTTAGAAGTTGTGGGCACTATAACATTTATTGTGAGAATCTCTAAGTGAAAATCCCGTGCCAAATTAATTTGTCCTAAATATTTGTTAAATGGTCGTTGAAATAATTTCTAAATTTCTGATGAATATGGAAAAATGAAGGCGTTTACATAATCTTAATAAAAAAGGTCAGCAAGTGCCCATTTTTTTAATGGAATGAGTTTAACCGATGATAAATATAATGGGACAGTTATGTTATTGTTATAGTATACATGATAATATGTGCTTTTAATATAAAAATGCAAATATATTTTTTTTACCGAAATCCTCTCAAAACGCTTTATATATCAAATAAGATTTCTGTATAGTTATTGTCCATAAAACTTCGTATGCATGTTTAAACTTGTATCGCAGAAACTAACTTTATTCCGTAATGTGACCAAAGTATGGAGTTTCGGTATTAATATCACGGCATCGTAAAATCTGACTTTTCAGGCATTTACAAAATGCAAAACTGAAAGAACGCGATGTTTTATTATCTAAATATTTCATAAAAAATAACAATAGGCTAAACTAATATCGGGCAAAATAAATCAAACATATTTGACATACGTTTTAAACATTTATTTTGCGGTAATTTTAGCGCGCATTAAGACGTACACTTTAAGTATATTCCGGGAGAAAAAATTCTAATTTAGAGTTTTTATTTTCGTCAAAACGTCAAATTTCCCCCGGCAAAAACGCTTCGGACATCTTTTCCAGACTTAATTGACGATGGAAATTGACATGAAACACCAAGAGTAAATACTGACACGAGCAGAGTTGCCAGTTAGTCTATTAAATCAGTTTAAAATCCGCCATTTTCCTCACTGACTTATAAATATTCATAGCATTTCACGCAGATTTCCATACCATATATATCATCAGGACCGTTTAGCCATAATTCTAACAGCTTTAGTTATTCTTCTACAGTTTGATTAGCTTGCTATACATTTATAACCCTTTTATAAACCTCCTAATTTAGTTGGCTAAGACCCATATTTGTGGTAAATTACCAGCAGGACGAATTTCGGGCTTCGCGAAATGAGGTTTTCTTGGTAATAGATGTGTATAACACAAAATTATTCAAAAGACGCCACTTTTACTGGAATTAGCTCAACTAACTCGGCGCCGTTTGTAGTCAAAGTGACTTAACCACGAGACCTGCTCGATATAAGTGGCAAAGGGCAAATTCTGAGACTTCCCCGAATGTCTGTAGAGATTATAGCGCGGAGACTTGTACCTCACGGGGCCACCGCGTAAAGATTCGCGCGATGACTGGGTGTCCCCGGGGGATAGAGAAATTATTCAAATCAATTTCTTGAGAATTATTTTTCTCTGTAACGCTTCTAGTTGAGATCAACAGCGTTTTGCTTGGTCTGATCAAGATTGTGTTTCTTGCACGATCGATGATAAAGAATCATGGAATGTTGTGAAAAGAACTGTTTTATAATGAAAGGGAGGTAACCGAAATGATGTGTGGCAAACTAAATTAATAAACGTCCCCGAGTCGTTTCGGTTATTTCCCTTTGGACGTAAGAAAGTTAAAGAGTTAAGACCGTGCCGGTATAAAAGGATATTTTTAAACAAAAATATTATTTTGTACCTCGAACCAATCCAGCAAAGACTTGCTTATAAACTTATACAATAGATCACTTATGTAACATGGTCCGGAAATGCGATCTGATAAATCAATTTTACACATGATCGTTGTAATGAAAGATCACTGTGCTCCTATTAACGTCAAGTATACAGTGGATCATCGTCGGATACCCACGTTCGACCCATTCCGCTACTCTCCATTTATCGATGCTTATGCTGGAGAGTAACGAAATGAATTAGTCGTGGGTATCCGACGATGATAGTGGATCAACAAATTAACAAGGTTTGGTATGGCGATCGGATAAACCACTCTTTATTGTATCGCCAACGTAACAAGGTTTGGTATTGTGCTGTACTGAACCATTCTACACTTTATTGCTTAAGTAACATTTTTTTTCATTGCAATCTACCGGTAATACACGACTATGTGTTGTATCGTCAAAATAACAAGGTAAGACACTGCAATCTTAAAAACACAAAACATTTTATTGCTAAAGTACAAAGGCTGGCATCGCGAACTAATACACCCCTATAAACTGGATCACAAAACTAACAATATATGGTTGACATTGCGCTCTACTAAACCACACCTTCAAGAGATCACAAAGCGACAGTGTCTGTTGTTTTGATCTAATAAACCATTCTACACTGGATTACCAATGAAACGATGTCTGGCATTGCGATCTAATAAACCATTCTACACTGGATCACCAATGAAGCAATGTGTTGCATTGCGATCTAATAAAACATTCTACACTGGATCACCAATGAAATAATGGTTGACATTGTAATCTTAAAAAACCATTATACTGGCTCACCAATTAAACAATGTCTGGCATTGCAACAATGAAATACGGTCAAGCATTGCGTTCTTATAAACCATTCTACACTGGATCATCAATGAAACAATATCTGGCATTGCGATCTAATACACTATTCTACACTGGATCAACAATGAAAAACGGTCAAGCATTGCGTTCTTATAAACCATTCTACACGGGATTACTAATGAAACAATGTGTGGCATTTCGATCTAATAAACAATTCTACACGGGATCACTAATGAAACAATGTCTCGCATTGCGATCTTAGAAACCATTATACACTGGATCACCAATGAAACAATATCATGTATTGTGATCTAATACACTATTCTACACTGGAGAAACAATAAAACACGGTCAAGCAGTGCGTTCTTATAAACCATTCTACACTGGATCACTAATGAAACAATGTGTGGCATTTCGATCTAATAAACCATTCTACACTGGATCGCCAATGAAACAATGTCTGGTATTGTGATCTGATAGACCATTCTAGACGGGATCACCAGAGAAACGATGTCTAGCATTGCGATGTAATAAAAAGAGGATATTTGTTGGATTCGGTGGAATATCGATTTTAATTCAGGAGTAATCATAGAAAATTATATTTTCACGAGTGGCGCAGCCACTAGAGAAACTATATTTTTTCTATGATCACGAGTGACTTAAAATCGATATTCCATCGAATCCAACAAATAATCTTTTTGTTATATGCTTACAAATGAGTTGTTTTGTATTTTTTCCATTCCGGTCAAACTCATTCCCTGTTGGGCGCCCCAAAAGTACAGTACCGCTTAATACAATAAGCGTTGCAAATAGTTCACAAGAAAACATACATTCAACAATAAGAATATTTTTATTTACAATGCAACACATTTCGAGTGAGTATAAACAAAAACAGATCACATCATTTCAACAATAAATAATCATAGAATCAAACAATTAATTTATGTTATGTTGGCGTAGTAATATGTGAAATCTATTTATAAATAACGATAACAATGTGTTCGCGATTTTACACAAAACGCATAGAAAATGGAGTGTAAACAATTTACTGGAATTAACTGAAACAAATTCAACAGTAAGTGTTCGTGGCAATTTTATCACAAAATATTTATTCGCTATCACTGTCTGAAATCACACGGATACGCTTGTAGCGTGGTTGATCAGGGAAATCAGGCGAAGCATCCGGTGTTCGTGTTGGGGATTTCACCTGGTTTTTGAACATATTCTTCCGTGAGAGACCCATTTCAGAGCTGTGGAAATTGAAGGTAACGTTGCCGTGAAAATTTGAGTTAATAAAGAATCCCCATCCCCATCGGCAAATCACTCATTGCTGGGGTGGCAGACGGAGGAAGATTCTGCTTCGCAGCAGCATTTTGATTGGAATGTGAGAGAATCTTTGAAATGTGTTTTGATTGATCATTGTTTAACCCACTGAAGTTATTTAGACTGTTGACATTCTTGTGGCCTAAAATTATCATCTGATGAGCTGGGACGTTTTCATCATTCGATTTCTGGATCAAGTGTTTTCTGGACTGTAAACAAATTTAAAAAGGGTATTTTTATTGAAATGTTTTCCTGATTGTGAAAACAAAAATCATATGGAAACACTGCATATTACAATTAAAGCTTTTGTAATTGCTTTTAAATCTTTATCGAGATCAGAATACAAATATACACAGGTGTATATATTATATTAAACCAGAATTTGTTTTTGTCAAAATGATGGAAAATGTTGTTTTATCACATATTGATTGTGTTTAAGTGACTTGGCCACTATAAATAAATAAACCATTCTACACTGTAGTATCAATGAAACAATATCTGGCATAACGATCTAATTAACCATTCTGCACTGGATCACCAATGAAACAAGGTCTAGATTTGCGATTTATAAACCATTCTACACTGGATCCCCAATGAAACAAGGCCTGATATTGCTATCTAATAAACCATTTTACACGGGATCACCAATGAAACAAAGCCTGGTGTTGCGATCTTATAAACCATTCTGCACTGGATCACCAATGCAACAATATCTGGCATTGTGATCTAATAAACCATTTTACACTGGATCACCAATGAAACAATGTGTGGCATGGTGATCTCATAAACCATTCTACACTGGATCACCAATGAAACTATGTCTGGCATTGCGATCTTATAAACCATTCTGCACTGGATCACCAATGAAACAATATCTGGCATTGTGATCTAATAAACCATTCTACACTGGATCAGCAATGAAACAATGTCTGGCATTGCGATCTCATAAACCATTCTACACGGGATCACCAATGAAACAATGTTTGGCATTGCGATCTAATAAACCACTCTACACCTGATCACCAATGAAACAAGGTCTAGCATTGCGATCTTATAAATCATTCTAAACTGGATCACCAATGAAATAAGGTCCGACATTGTGATCTTATAAGCAATTCTACGCGGGATCACCAATGAAACAATGTCTCGCATTGCGATCTTATCAACCATTCTAGAATGGATCACCAATGAAACAAGGTCCTGCATTCTGATCTTATAAACCATTCTACACTGAATCACCAATGAAACGATGTCTGTCATTGTGATCGTATAAACCATTCTACAATGGATCACCAATGAAACAATGTGTGGCATTTTGATCTAATAAACCATTCTACACTGGATCATCAATGAAACAATGTGTGGTATTGCGATCTTATAAACAATTCTACACTGGATCATCAATGAAACAATGTGTGGCATTGCGATCTAATAAACCATTCTACACTGGATCTGGTATTGTGATCTTATTAACCATTCTACACTGGTTCATCAATGAAACAATGTGTGGCATTGTGATCTAATAAATCATTATACACTGAATCATCAATGTAACAATATCTGGTATTATGATCTTATTAACCATTCTACACTGGATCACCAATGAAACAATGTGTGGCATTGTGATCTAATAAAGCATTCAGCACTGGATCATCAATGAAACAATGTGTGGCATTGCGATCTTATAAACCATTCTACACTGGATCACCAATGAAACAAGGTCCGGTATTGAGATCTTATAAACCATTCTACACTGGATCACAAATAAAACAGGGTCCGGCATTGCGATCATATAAACCGTTCTTTACTGGATCACCAATGAAACAAGGTCCGGTATTGCGAACTTATAAACCATTCCGCACTGGATCACCAATGAAACAAGGTCCGACATTGCGATCAAATAAACCACTCCACTCTGGATCCCCAATGAAACAAGGTCCAGCATTTCGATCTAATAAACGACTCTACTCTGGATCCCCAATGAAACAAGGTCCGGCATTGCGATCTTAAAAACCATTCTACACTGGATCACCAATAAAAAAAGATCCGGCATTGCGATCTAATAAACGACTCTACTCTGGATCCACAATGAAACAATGTCCGGCATTGCGATCCTATAAACCATTCTACACTGGATCAACAATGAAACAAGGTCCGTTAATGCGATCATATTAACCATTTTACACTGGATCACCAATGAAACAGGGTCCGGCATTGCGATCTTATAAACCATTCTTCACTGGATCACCAATGAAACAAAGTCCGGCATTGCGATCTTATAAACCATTCTACACTAAATTCACAATGAAACACGGTCCGGCATTGCGATCTAATAAACTACTCTACTCTGGATCCCCAATGAAACTAGGTCCGACATTGCGATCTAATAAACGACTCTACTCTGGATCCCCAATAAAACAAGGTCTGGCATTGCGATCAAATAAACATTTCTACACTGGATCACCAATGTAAAAAAGATCCGGCATTGCGATCTAATAAACCACTCTTCTCTGGATCCCCAATCAAACAAGGTCCGGCATTGCGATCTAATAAACCACTCTACTCTGGATTACCACTGAAACAATGTCCGGCATTGCGATCCTATAAACCATTCTACACTGGATCACCAATGAAACAAGGTCCGGTTTTGCGATCAAATAAACCACTCCACTCTGGATCCCCAATGAAACAAGGTCCAGAATTGCGATCTAATAAACGACTCTACTCTGGATCCCCAATGAAACAATGTCCGGCATTGCGATCTTAAAAACCATTCTACACTGGATCCACAATGAAACAATGTCCGGCATTGCGATCCTATAAACCATTCTACACTGGATCCACAATGAAACAATGTCTGGCATTGCGATCCTATAAATCATTCTACACTGGATCACCAATGAAACAGGGTCCGGAATTGCGATCTAATAAACCATTCTTCACTGGATCACCAATGAAACAAAGTCCGGCATTGCGATCTTATAAACCATTCTACACTAAAACCCCAATGAAACAAGGTCCGGCATTGCGATCTAATAAACTACTCTACTCTGGATCCCCAATGAAACTAGGTCCGGCATTGCGATCTAATAAACCACTCTACTCTTGATCCCCAATAAAACAAGGTCCGGCATTGCGATCAAATAAACAATTCTACACTGGATCACCAATGTAAAAAAGATCCGGCATTGCGATCTAATAAACCACTCTACTCTGGATCCCCAATCAAACAAGGTCCGGCATTGCGATCTAATAAACCACTCTACTCTGGATTCCCACTGAAACAATGTCCGGCATTGCGATCCTATAAACCATTCTACACTGGATCACCAATGAAACAAGGTCCGGCATTGCAATCTTATAAACCATTCTACACTGGATCACCAATGAAACAGGGTCCGGCATTGTGATCTTATAAACCATTCTCCACTGGATCACCAACGAAACAAGGTCCGGTATTGCGATCTTATAAACCATTCTACACGGGATCACCAATGAAACAAGGTCCGGCATTGCGATCTAATAAACCACTCTACTCTGTATCCCCAATGAAACAAGGTTCGGCATTGCGATATAATAAACCACTCTTCTCTGGATCCCCAATGAAACACGGTCCGGCATTACGATCTAATAAACCATTCTACACTGGATCACCAATGAAAAAAGATCCGGCATTGCGATCTAATAAACCACTCTACTCTAGATCCCCAATGTAACAATGTCCGGCATTGACATCCTATAAACCAGTCTACACTGGATCACCAATGAAACAATTTTTCGCATTGCGATCTTATAAACCATTCTACAATGGATCACCAATGAAACAAGGGCCGACATTGCAATCTTATAAATCATTCTACACTGAATCACCAATAAAACAATATCTCGCATTGAGATCTTATAAACCATTCTCTAATGGATCACCAATGAAACAAGGTCCGGCATTGCGATCTTACCAACCATTCTACACTGAATCACCAATGAAACGATGTCAGGCAAAAGGCCCGGCATTGCGATCTTATAAACCATTGTACACTGGATCACCAATGAAACAGGGTCCGGCATTGCGATCTTATAAAACATTCTTCACTGGATCACCAATGAAACGATGTCTGGCATTGTGATCTTATAAACCATTCTACACTTGATCACCAATGAAACAGGGTCCGGCATTGCGATCTTATAAACCATTCTACACCGGATCCCCAATGAAACAATGTCCGGCATTGCGATCTAATAAACCACTCTACTCTGGATCCCCAATGAAACAAGGTCCGGCATTGCGATCTAATAAACTACTCTACTCTGGATCCCCAAATGAAACAAGGTCCGGCCTTGCGAGCAAATTAACCATTCTTCACTGGATCACCAATGTTTAAAAAGATCCGGCATTGCGATCTACTAAACCACTCTACTCTGAATCCTCAATCAAACAAGGTCCGGTATTGCGATCTTATAAACCACTCTACTCTGGATCCCCAATGAAACAATGTCCGGCATTGCGATCCTATAAACCATTCTACACTACTGGATCCCCAATGAAAGAAGGTCCGGCATTGCGATCTTATAAACCATTCTACACGGGATCCCCAATGAAACAATGTCCGGCATTGCGATCTTATAAAACATTCTACACGGGATCCCCAATGAAACAAGGTCCGGCATTGCGATCTTATAAACCATTCTGCACGGGATCCCCAATGAAACAAGGTCCGTTATTGCAATCTAATAACACATTCTACTCTAGATCCCCAATGAAACAAGGACCGGTATTGCGATCTTATAAATCATTCTACACTGGATCAATAATTAAACAAGGTCCGGAATTGCGATCTTATAAACCATTCTACACGGGATCCCCAATGGAAAAGGTCCGTCATTGCGATCTTATTAACCACTCTGCACAGGATCCCCAATGAAACAAGGTCAGGCATTGCGATCTAATAACCCATTTTACTCTAGATCCCCAATGAAACAAGGACCGGCATTGCGATGTTATAAATCATTCTACACTGGATCACTAACGAAACAAGGTCCGGAATTGCGATCTTATAAACCATTCTACACGGGATCCCCAATGAAACAAGGTCGGGCATTGCGATCTTATAAACCACTAAACACGGTATCACCAATGAAACAATGTCTGGCATTGCGGTCTAATAAACCACTCTACACTGGATCACTTACGAAACAAGGTCTGGCATTGCGGTCTTATAAACCATTCAACACTGGATCACCAATGAAACAATGTCTGGCATTGCGGTCTTATAAACCATTATACACTGGATCACCTATGAAACAATGTCTGGCATTGCGGTCTTATAAACCATTCTACACTAGATCATCAATGAAACAATGTCTGGCATTGCGGTCTTATAAACCATTATACACTGGATCACCAATGAAACAATGTCTGGCATTGCGGTCTTATAAACCATTCC
>VMBQ01002876.1:0-14584 GCA_007657795.1 Dreissena rostriformis | reverse complement strand
ATCAGCCGCTTCCTTGTCATCAGCCGCTTCCTTGTCATCAGCCGCTTCCTTGTCATCAGCCGCTTCCTTGTCATCAGCCGCTTCCTTGTCATCAGCCGCTTCCTTGTCATCAGCCGCTTCCTTGTCATCAGCCGCTTCCTTTTCACCAGCCGCTTCCTTGTCATCAGCCGCTTCATTGTCGTCAGCCGCTTCCTTGTCGTCAGCCGCTTCCTTGTTGTCAGCCGCTTCCTTGTAATCAGCCGCTGTCTGGTCATCAGCCGTTTTCTTGTCATCAGCTGCCTCCTTCTCATCAACCGATTCCTTGTCATTAGCCTCTTTCTTGTCATCAGCCGCTTCCTTCTCATCAGCCGCTTCCTTGTCCTCAGCCGCCTCCTTATCATCAGCCGCTTCCTTGTCATCAGCCGCTTCCTTGTCATCAGCCGCTTCCTTATCACCAGCCGCTTCCTTCTCATCAGCCACTCCATTGTCATCAGCCGCTCCCTTGTCTTCAGCCATGCCCTTGACACCAGCCAGACTTTTGTCGTCAATAAGATTTTCATTCAAGCACTTAATACCACGCAGGCTCTTGTCATCAGCGTGACGCTTCTGAGCTGAGGCTTGTGACTTTTCAACCTCACCACGTGACAGATTCTTACCAGAGTTGGTCGAGTGTTCAGCAAACGAGGCGGCCATGGAAAGTCGGAACTGTTTTGAATGATCCAGTTCTTGCATAGGACCTGCAAGTTTATAACAGCTTTTCTAAACGATATATGAATAATGCAAAAGAATGTCTGAGAGTATAAAATTTGAAAAATATTCGATATTTCTGAAGTTGTTTAAGTTTACGAGGGCAACCTCGTAATTTTGAACGTACATGTATATTGATAGAAAAAAGTAGCACGGACAAACCAGAGCAGTCATAGTTATTTCAAAATTATACCAGACAATAGATTGTCCATATTGAGATTTCCATATATTTCGATATAAATGTTGCGATTATAAATTTAACTATGGTTAACAAACAACAAAATGACATTTAGATACAAAAAGTTTAATGATAAAAACGTTACATATAACATAGATTAATTAAAACACAACATTCGAACTTACATGTATATCTAACTTACAAATATCAGAAGGCCATCAACGTGCTCATGTTTATCAAACATAGTTAATGTGAACACGTTGTTTTTAATATATCCAAGACCTACGGAGAACTTACGTCTAGTTCTGCGACGCGGCCTGGCGCATAGGAATCCTTTATGTGTCGCCTGTTCGAGTACGTAATTTTGTACACCGCTTCGTACCATATCGAACATATCGCTGCATTGAACCCCTGCTTGGTGGAGTTTTACTGTCAGTTTCGCAATCAGCGGCATAATCACGTCGTTTGCGTAAGCCGGGTAGCCGCCTTGGCTTACGAAATATGTTCCCACTGGAGTAAGCTGGAATAAATTGCGCGTCTCTTGGTTCAGTGCTATATCGTACATTTTTCTTTATTTAAATATTGATAGATGTAAGTACGTCTGTTTGCTTTATCGCTTAGCGCGTAACTAACGACAATAACGTCAATGACGTCGTTTGTTGTGACGTCATAATTATTCCTTAAAAAATCGACCAATCATACTAACGTTAATTTAATAACAGACAGCTAGTTTATTCAGACGTATACAAATGTACATCGTCTTCATTCTTAAATACACACATTATTCACGTAACAAGACATAACAACATAACATTAAATAAAAAATAATAGGCATTTAAGGATACACATACAAATAAATATTATCGATAAAAAGTATCGATGGTAAGAACACGTAGGTTCTATCAAGGCGGTACTGAAGTTTATTGAAAAGTATTATTAATAATTGCATTTCTTTTAACAAAAGCTTCTTGGATAAATTTACACACATAATACATTATTGATTTGCCACATGAAACTAGTAGCTTGTGGAGTTTATATACAGATTGGTTGATATAAAATGTACGACTAATATACTTTTTCCTTAACTCAGTGTAACAGCGGCATATACATATACAATGGAATTAATCTTCTAAATCAAAGTCATAACAACAAAGACAATAACGTTCATTTCGTGGAATGTTATTTTGAGCATATCTTCCAGTTTGAATTTTCAACGGATGTGCAGAGACTCTTAATCTTACAAAAAATAAGCGTAGTCGTCTAGGAAGTAAATCTGAATATTCTTCATATTCCAAAGAGATTTTGAAACTGTATACATATCTAATACAGAATTATTATTCATATTACCATATCATTCTTGTTTAAATTTTTCAACAAGTCTACATTTATACTCGCTAAAAAAAACATTAACTTGCACAATGTTTGGATGTTCTAATACATAACCAAATCCAAAATTATTTAACATTTGCTTGACATTTGAGACCCAATTTGTGTAACCTTTATTACAATCGTTTAAAGCTTGTTTGTAAACTATTTGCATTATGATATTTTCATTGTTAAGAACTTTAAACCAATATTTTATAATTTTAACAAACCTGTTTACATACACTGGATGTCTACCTAATTCACCATAAATAGCAACAATAACATAAATAATATTGATAAATAACCCGAGGATTCTTCCGGGAATTTTAATAGCAAATAATGGATAGTCATCAAAATTAACATTCATGGGAAGAGATGTCCACTCTTTTACCATGTCCATCCAGCTTTTCCTCTGACGGCCTCGACGTCGACCTTCTTCTAGCGTGCCCTGGAAAGCAGTCTTGCACATAATGTCGTGCCTGGTGACGTGTCCAAACCAAGCCAGCTTTCGTCGTTCGCCGGTCGCCAGTAGGGGCTCTTGCGGACCAACAAGTGTTGCAGTCATGTTTCGGACGTACTCGTTGGTCTTGTGCTCCGTGTAGGAGATGCGGAGCAGTTTTCGGAGACATTTATGTTTAAATGCCTGTAGGTATACACATGGATATAAAATATACCAAATCTAGCACAGAATCACATAACATAACCATGACGCAATTTCAGATGCGGATTTGAGATCGTAATTTTGCAAGATTTTAAGAGGAGGCCGACATTTCTTGACGACAAAAAAATATGAAAATATTACCCCTTCGTGTTACAGTAAGTTATTCGTGAACGTCGAAATAGTGCTCGATATTCCTTATCGTGACATTGGTTCAATGAGAGACGCCGTTAAATGGACGTCGTGTTTTTACGTAAGGCTCTGAAGGCTCCTTAATTTGATTTTTCTAATGACCAGGTGCCAAAGCGTGAGCTGATAAGTTCTATACACGTGCCAACAATTTCGTGGTGCTTGTCTTAAACGTTGTTTGAAGCAGGGTGGTCAAAAACATAAATGCATAGTGCAAATAACTTTATTCTGGAAATCTGCTTGACGTAAAGAGTTAATGTCCCCTGACAATTTTTATGAAAACGCATGTTGTTTGGTGCCAATGTCCACGCAGTCGAATTTCCAGTTATATTCCGACACTACTCCTATTTGGGCATCAGTACAAACAAACATAGAAAACAGATTCAAGCTCATCAATTTGAGAACGACAAAAAAAGGAATATGCTTCATAAACACTCTCAAAAAACAAAAATCACAATAAACAAGGCCGTTTATGATTAATCATATTTTACTCGACTTAAACTTTAATGTCATCCATGTAATACATTTGACTATACAAATACATAGCATTCATATAGCGCAAAAATTATTAACATATTGTATTGCGCTTCACAATTACATATTAAGCATTAAGATATTTATTTATTTTAAACAAGATACATTACTGTTCAATAGCTTTAAAACAATCAGCATTTACTATTATAGACATACAAATACAGACTTCATATTAGTCCGACTGGTAAGTTTATTGTTATTCAAATTGTCCAAACAAATGTGTTTTTAGCCTTGATCTAAAAGTGGCTTCAGACTGACAATTCTAGAGATAATCAGGTAGATTGTTCCATCATTTTGGACCGACGACGGCAAGAGATATATCTACCAATTGTGTTCTTCGTCTAGGGGTGTAGAATGTTGTCTTATGTTGGTGACCTTAATTTGTAGTGTCCTCGAGCAGGTAAAAACATTTCCCTGAGGTATACTGGAGATGTACCATGGATTACACGAAATACAACAACTAAGACTTTTAACATCACTCTGGCTTTTACTGGAAGCCAGTGTAGCTGTTTCAGGAGATCAGTGATTGGTTCTTCAAATGAAGCGTTCAGGACTTCTCGTGCAGCATGATAATGGATTCGCTTTAGCTTCTTGATTTGATTAGCAAATAGACTATATGAATATAAAGTCTATGGAATCAGTGTAAATAAACGCATTAACTATACAAAGACAGTTTTAATGAAAAGGATTACTGACACTATTCGTTCTGATCTTAAAAAAAGAGATGCTCAAAATTTAAGATGTTAGGCTTCATTAATTGTTTTAGTATGTATAACCTCAGTCAGAGACGTGTTATCTACGTCTCTGCCTCGGTGTTCACCCACTCAAAGTTGGAGATATATTGCCCAGCCAATTCAAAAATGAAACAGGAATGGGATATAACTAATTACAATTATAAATAATGAACAGAATATCTGAATCAATCATCATTGCACAGTTTGTCATGACGACAGGGAACTGATTTGGACTCGGAAACCAGTAAAATATCTTCACGGATTTGATACTGTGTTACCTTCAATTACTTCCCATTATTTACTTTGGGGTGAAAAAGATCTTGGTCGCTAAAACGATTTTTGTCTATTATGCAAGCTTCTATCAACATTTGACGAAAAGTGATGTGTAATTTTTGACATTTTCATTAAATTTTACCCAACATAATGATTTCCTACACATTTTAGAGTAAGTCTTTTAGTATTACCACTGCTATATTGTCAAATACTTTATAAATGGCTTTATTGACGAATAATGTTTTGAAATGAAGTTAATGAACTGTTATTTAACCTCGAATTTCAGGGCATGAAAAAAACACAGTCAGAAACGAAATAACCGTGTTTTAATGTCATATTTTGTGACCACGAAATGTGAATTGTTTGTTTTGTGATTATTTAAAAATTTATATTTGAAGTATCCAACATCGAATTTAAGTCATGAAGTGTCATAACCTTTAAACTTTTTGTCGCGGTGTTTAAGGCTTTAAGCATTGCTCTGACTTGATGTCCATATCGGAATGTCACCCTTTATGTACCAGTCCCGTATATACCACCCCTTTATGTACCACTATCTGACCCTTTATGTACCATATANTATCGCTGCATTGAACCCCTGCTTGGTGAAGTTTTACTGTCAGTTTCGCAATCAGCGGCATTATCACGTCGTTTGCGTAAGCCGGGTAGCCGCCTTGGCTTACGAAATATCTTCCCACTGGGGTAAGCTGGAATAAATTGCGCGTCTCTTGGTTCAGTGCTATATCGTACATTTTTCTTTATTTAAATATTGATGGATGTAAGTACGTCTGTTTGCTTTATCGCTTAGCGCGTAACTAACGACAATAACGTCAATGACGTCATTTGTTGTGACGTCATAATTATTCCTTAAAAAATCGACCAATCATACTAGCGTTAATTTAAAGCAGACAGCTAGTTTATTATGACGTATACAAATGTACATCGTCTTCATTCTTAAAAACACACATTATTCACGTTACTAGACATAGCAACTTTACATTAAATAAAAAAAATAATAGGCATTTAAGGATACACAAACAAATAAATATTTTCGATAAATAGTATCGATGGTAAGAACACGTAGGTTCTATCAAGGCGGTACTGAAGTTTATTGAAAAGAGTTATTAAGAATTGCATTTTCTTTTAACAAAAGCTTCTTTGATAAATTTACACACATAATACATTATTGATTTGCCACATGAAACTAGTAGCTTGTGGAGTTTATATACAGATTGGTTGATATAAAATGTACAACTAATATACTTTTTCCTTAACTCAATGTAACAGCGGCATATACATATAAAATGGAATTAATCATCTAAATCAAAGTCATTACAACAAAGACAATAACGTCCATTTCGTGGAATGTTATTTTGAGCATACACTAACGTCCATTTCGTGGAATGTTATTTTGAGCATATCTTCCAGTTTGAATTTTCAACAGATGTGCAGAGACTCTTAATCTTACAAAAAAATAAGCGTAGTCGTCTAGGAAGTAAATCTTAATATTCTTCATATTCCAAAGAGATTTTGAAAACTGTATACATATCTAAAACAGAATTATTATTCATATTACCATATCATTCTTGTTTAAAGTTTTCAACAAGTCTACATTTAAACTCGCTAAAAAAACATTAACTTGCACAATGTTTGGATGTTCTAATACACAACCAAATCCAAAATTATTTAACATTTGCTTGACATTTGAGACCCAATTTGTGTAACCTTTATTACAATCGTTTAAAGCTTGTTTGTAAACTATTTGCATTATGATATTTTCATTGTTAAGAACTTTAAACCAATATTTTATAATTTTAACAAACCTGTTCACATATAATGGATGTCTACCTAATTCACCATAAATAGCAACAATAAAATAAATAATAATGATAAATAACCCGCGGATTCTTCCGGGAATTTTAATAGCAAATAATGGATAGTCATCAAAATTAACATTCATGTGAAGGTCCACCCTTTTACCATGTCCATCCAGCTTTTCCTCTGATGGCCTCGACGTCGACCTTCTTTTAGCGTGCCCTGGAGAGCAGTCTTGCACATAATGTCGTGCCTGGCGACGTGTCCAAACCAAGCCAGCTTTCGTCGTTTGCCGGTCGCTAGTAGGGGCTCTTGCGGACCAACAAGTGTTGCAGTCATGTTTCGGACGTACTCGTTGGTCTTGTGCTCCGTGTAGGAGATGCGGAGCAGTTTTCGGAGACATTTATGTTCAAATGCCTGTAGGTATAGACCCACATTTTTTTCTGACCCACAATTTTCGTACCCAAATTTTTTTTCGTATTTTTTTTTTGGCATAATTGTTTCGTACCCAAAATTTTCGTACCCACAATTTTTTTTTCATACCCATATTTTTTTTACCAAATTTTTTTTCGTACCCAAATTGTTTTTCGTACCCAATTTTTTTGGCATTATTTAATCGTAACCCAAAATTTTCGTGCCCACATTTTTTTCGTAACCAAAATTTTTGTACCCACATTTTTCACACATTGGTTCGAAAAACAAATGTGGGTATCTGATTTGCTTTTGTTGTATATGTATGTTTTATAGGCTGTAGTGCATTCTCCGCATTTATCTGCTTTCTCGTTTTCTGTTTTTATCTTACTATGCTTTGCTTCTGTTTGTGTTTGTTTATAACTGATTTGTTTTTTATAACTGATTTTATGCATGTAGTCTTAAAACTTTATCTGAACTGCTTTTGTTTTATATGTATGCATTATTAGCATAGCTTAACTTTATTTCTTACCAGTTGCATGATGTTTGTGTGTATGTTCTTTTGTTTTATACCCATGTAGGCTATGGCCCTTATAGCCAAGGGAATATACAATTTCAATATAAGTAAAGATTCTCTACCTAGTTGCCTCCCCTGACAATCATCTTAGTCTCTTAATTTCTTACATTGCTATACACTTTTTTATGCAAGGGACTCTAAACTTTAAGACACCCTACCTTTCATCCTAGCTACTTCCCCTTACTCTTATCCCATCTTATGAGTAATGTATGCTTAATGAAGAAGAACTTTTATTTCAACAAATACATATACATATATACACAATTGAAATAGACCTTTATGATCCTTGTTCAACAAACATGATGTTATATCTACATACATTTACAATTTGGCAACATTAGTGCTTAAATACATGTCATGATGTAATAATCATATCGGAGTATTTACAAATTTGCTAATACACGTAGAGTATGTTCATATATGGTGTGTATATGTACATTACTTTATATTTATAAAGAATTTCATTCTTAAGAATTACATCATACTCACATGAAGATCTAATATTACATATCATAGAGTGATTGAAAACATAAGTACAATATATCAATACAATGTTGTAATAACTATGATATCTGCGTAAACTCTATAATCATAATGATGCATGCATGAAAACGATACAGTTACCGTTTTTATACACATTTTGAAGCGTACAAAATCTTAATTGCGATAAACGATATAAATATTAATGCATTGTATAATGTGTTTTTCTCAATTCGAAAGCTTTGCTTACATATACAGCTAGGTTTCGTAATATTTCATAATTATCATTTGTAATCAGCTCGACTGTTTTAAACATATTTGGTCTATGACAGTAATACTGCTTAAGATATTTTCCTCGTAAGCTATCATATAACTTACACTCAAAAAGAAAATGAAATTCGTCCTCTAATTTATTACATTTGTTACATAGTCTTTGTTCCCTTGGCGTTCTATTCCATCTACCTGTTTCAATATTTAATCTATGTGATGACATTCGTAACTTTGTAAGAGCATTTCTATAGCATTTTACATTTACATGTTTAAGATATGGTTGAAATTCGAAATTACAGAAAGTGTTATAGAATATCGCTCTAGATGAATTTTCCAATCTACTATGCCAGTCCTGTACAAAAATGTCCTTAACACGTTGTTTAAATACACTAATAAACTGGCTATTATTTCCAACACTCTGTTGCAGCCATACATGATAGAAACCTAATCTACACAACGTATCTTTAACAAGTGAAGCCCAGTTTTGCTTGCGTGGGTTAAAATCAATATCATTTAACATAGTATTGTAAATACATGACACATATTTTCTATCATTACAGTCAGTGATCTTCAACCAATATTTAACAATACAAACAAGCCTCTGGGAGTGTAAATCCATTCGGCCAAGATCACCATAAATAAAATCGTTTTGAGTGTTACATTTAACACCTAATACAGACTTGCAAAACTTTGTATGCACTCTTTCAATCGGAGTTGCACGAGCAAACCCCCAAACCTCAGCACTATAAAACAGTATTGGTTTAACTATCTTTTCAAAGAGATCTAACATATGTTCAACAGTAATATTAACGTAACTGTACAAATATTTCCTGAGTTTAAATATCGCTTTAAGAGCCTGACCAGACAATGTCCCATGTGATTCAGTGAATGAACCTCCTGATGTAAATATTATACCGAGATAAGAATACTTATTCACAATTTCTATGTGGTTTCCATCATAGTAAAAGTTTAGATTATTTGGAAGTCTACCACCTTTTCTAAATATAAGTACTTTGGTTTTATCTCTATTAACAGTTAACTTCCATCTGTTGCAATATGTCGATAAAATATCTAGATTTTTTTGCAGTTCTTCTGCTGAATTTGCGAAAATCACAATGTCANTGCAACTTTGACAGTTATAGATAGGTGGACTGAAATTTTAGATAAAGGGGGAGCTGTAGATGTGGCCTATTGTGATTTTATGAAGGCATTCGATAAAGTTAGTCATGTAAAGTTAATTCACAAACTTAAAATGTATAATTTTGGTCAAAAATATATTGACTGGATAAAGGCTTTTTTAAGCAACCGAAAACAACGTGTCCTAGTAAATGGATCGAGTTCAGAATGGAAGAGTGTAACAAGTGGTATTCCGCAAGGATCTGTGCTCGGGCCGATATGTTTTGTACTATATATAAATGACCTACCCTCGAGTATACCAAATGAAAGTGAAATATTTCTATTTGCAGACGACACTAAAATCTTTAGGCAAATAATGAACATAAATGATTGTGAGTTGCTTCAAGCAGATATATTTAAAATGAAAGAGTGGTCAGATAAATGGAAGTTAAAATTTCACCCAGACAAATGTAAAGTGATGAGAATTGGTAAGAATAAAACTAGTGAATTTGAATACAAGCTAGACAAAAACTTAAAACCTATGGCAAGGAGTACTGAAGAGAAAGATATAGGTGTTGTTACTGATAACAAATTAAAATTTGACAAACATATAAATGAAAAAGTTAATAAAGCAAACTCGATCGTTGGAGTAATTAGACGAACGTTTGAATATATAGACAAGACAGTTTTTAAAACTCTGTTCACATCGTTAGTGAGACCTCATTTAGAATATGCAAATCCAGTCTGGAATCCACATCTGAAAAAAGACATTGAAATGTTAGAAAATGTCCAAAGGCGTGCGACGAAACAAGTACCTGGTTTATCTGAAATGTCATATGAGGAGAGATTGAAGGATTTGAAATTACCTACTCTTGCTTATAGAAGATTACGAGGAGACCTCATTGAAGCATATAAAATAATTACTATGAAGTACGACCCAGCTGTTTCAAAATTATTCGAGAAAACCACTAGTCAATCAACAAGGGGGCATGAGCATAAACTTTTTAAAAGGCGATCAAGATTGGATGTTAGGAAATATTCGTTTTGTTACCGGATTGTGGACATATGGAACAAATTACCTGAACATGTAATATCAGCTAAGACGGTACACTATTTTGAAAGACAATTGGATACATTCCTAAGCGATCAACCCATAAAATATCAATACACGGAATGTCTAGAATTTACTAGAATTATTCAGGATAATTCTAGTGATGAAAACGAGGAACTAGCATTAAAGGATGGGGACACCAACCTACTGCTAGAACGACATCTGTAAGTATCTGTAAGTATAAACACTTTCAAAGAACAAAACTCACAACAAACATAGGCGTGTAAGATTAATCATATTTAACTCAACTTAAACTCGGGCTTAAACGTTTAATTTCATCAATGTAATCCATTTGACTGTTAATAGAAAGCCCATGAAATCAGTGTTAGTAAACGCATGAACTATGCAAAGTCAGTTTTAATATAAAGGATTACTGACACTATTTTTTTCTGAGCTTAAAAAGATATGCTCAGAATTTAACATGTATGGCATCAGTTATTGTTTTAGTTTAGACTTAGCAAATGTTCACTAACTCAAAGTTGGACTTCTGATATATTGTCCAGCCTATCAAAAAAATAAAAATAAACATGAAAGGAATATAGCTAATTGCAATAATAAATAATTAACAGAACATTTGAATCAATCATTGTTGCAGAGTTTGTCATGACGACAGAGAACTGATTTGGACTCGGAATCCAGTCAAATCTCTTCGCGGAGTTGCTACTTTGTAACCTTCAATTACTTCCCATAATTTACTTTGGGGTGAAAAAGATCTTGGTCGCTCAAACGACTTTAGTCTATTTAGCAAGCTTCTATACATATTTGACGAAAAGTGATGTGTAATTTTTGACATTTTCAGTAAAATATACCCAAATAATGAATTGCTACATATTTTAGAGTAAGTATTTTAGTATTACCACTGCTATATTGTCAAATACTTTATAAATGGCTTAATTGACGAATTATGTTTTGAAATGAACAGTTATTCAACATCGAATTACATGGAATGAAATTAATTATAAAACAACGGTCAGAAACGAAATAACCGTGTTTGAATGTCATGTTATGTGACCCCAACATAAAGCGTGCATAGTTGATATTGTGCTTATTGTAAAATATATTTGAAGTATCCAACATCCAATTTAAGTCGTAAGTTTGATGACACTGTGTTAAGTCATTATTCATCAAGCATTTCACTTGATGGCCATATGTACAGGGGTACCATATGTACAGTGCTTTCCACAGGCCATTTAACGGTCCCTCACAGGGGCACTTGATTTTCTAAATCAGAGTCCGCCGGTCTTCTGAAATTTTCCGATCAGTGTATTTTCGCAGGTAGCTATTCTTAAAATCAAAGCAATATCGACTTCGCCAAAAAATTTGAAAACCAATTAACGATCCTTTGTTGCTTTGCCCAACTAAAGCCCACCTAAAGGCGGAGCGTCGTTGAATTGGAAAATCAATATTGCCCTATGAGAGCCCGCTTTGTACGAGCGACAGCAGTTGTAGGCTGGCAATACCTGTAGTTAAATCATGCAGACAACTCGTGGCGTACATGTAATTACCACAGAAATCTTGGCCAGTTACTGAAAAGACTAATGATGGCCAGTTACTGAAAAGACTGATGATGGCAACCGGCTGTAATCCTCATGGAAATCTTGCCGTTCATGCATAATACTGTCAAATCATTTATTTGAATCGTTAAGTGTTTTAACAAATTATCGTCGAATAAATTACGCACTGTTAATGATTTGTTGAAATCTCAAATAAGCATAATTAAATTTGTTATCCGAAACCCACTCCCGAATGTTGATGTTAACGCGTTTGTAATCAGAAACACACTTCTGAATGCAAATGTTAACGCAACGTATATATATTCTTGCTTCAAATATGCAGTGCAATTTATTTTCTGTTGACGCTTTGTCTCAATAAAAAGGGCGCGAAAATTATGCCGCATGTACAACGTCGCATCATTTGCATAGAAAGCGTGAGTGTATTGAGCGTTTTATCACACATCACGTCATGGGATTTACGCATGTTCAGCGGCAATATTTCATCAACACCATAAATAGTCACTAATGCCGAAATTTATTTGATACTTTAGAAAAATGGCAACCAGGCCTCGAAGAATCCACTCAACCGCTCGCATTTGCGAGTGAAGTTGACGGTCGGGCGAGTAAAGTTTGTTAAATACTCGACCGACCGGGCAAGTGCTGTTTTTCAAGTTGAGAAATATATTTTCAGTTCCAGAACTCCTGCCACATCGATACAAATTGAAAACAATTTTTCGAACGAACAAAAAATAGGTTTATTACACAAAGAAACTGCACTTTCGTTTTGACAATGAAAAATGACGTCACGGGCACAGTAAAAATAATTCTCGAAATTGGCTGCGCTGAATATTGCATCAAATCAATAAATAGTCACTTATGTCGAAATCCATTTTAAACTTAAGAAAAATGGCAATGTCTGTGTTTGTGAAATTCTGAGAACTTTTAGTGTCAATATTTACCAGAATTAGATTTAAAAAATGAAATAAACAGGATTATCAGGTAATGAATAGAAACTGGAAAAGTAGTAAGTATGAAGTAATAGAATCGGACTCGGAATGATACGGATGTATTGGGGAATTGTTGGAGTCGGGATTTTACTATCTATGCGTGAAAGGTTTAAAACAATTAAAAATATATGATAGATAGTTTAAGTTTAGAAAAAGGTTCCGGTCGATCATTACTATAAATATAGATATATATTTTTTGTAATGCAGGGCGAGAAGATTTAAGTTTAGGGCGAGTGGATTTTCAGGCCTAGTCGCCCTGCAGGGCGAGTGGCTCTGGAAAAATTCTTCGAAGCCTGGAAACGTTTGTGTTAAAGAAATTATTGAGCACTTTCATCGGCAATATTTACCAGAAAGTGCTTTTTTAAATGGAATAAACGGGATTATCGGGTAAGGAATAGAAACTTGAAAAGTAGTATTTATAATAGTAATAGAGTCGGGTTGATACTGATGTATTTGGGAATCGTTTGAATCGGGGTTTTTCTATCTATGCGGGAATGTTTTAAAACAATTCAAAAATATATCTTTATTAATGATGTTATTGCTGGGGGTTTACTTGAAGAGTCATAGTTCACCAAACGACGTCTTTTGACACTGTTTTTTTAAAAGTTATAACGCACAACAGAACGTCAATGGACAGTACAAGCTAAATTAAAAACGGGACACCCCTTCCGAACCACCCCTATCAGCCCCGGGGCGCCTGAAAAAAATCCTGTGGAAAGCACTGATGTACATCCATTTGTCTCGAATTTTGCATTTTAACTCCTTTGTAATAACTGAGTGTGACTAGTTTTGATTGTTTTTGCACTGAAGAATTTATAGTCCCAAAATTTTGGGGGTTTTCAGCTCCTTTTAACTTCTGTGTGGATCTTGCTTATCCTTTTTCTTCTATGTTTTAATTTCACTTTTTCTTTTACTGTTTTTTGTTGTTGTTATTTTGAAATATATTTATTTATGTTGGCATTATTGCCTCATTGTTTTTGACAATAAACTTAAGTTGCAAATAAATTTTCTGTTCTGTTTTATGTTCTGTTTACAGATGACCTGATACAAGTTCAACTGTTGTAGTTGGGTGCATTTTTTCTACGAAGTAGTTGATTTCTGTTTGTTCTAACACCCCCTTGGAAAATGATGTTAGTGTAAACTATCTTGATCTGATTCTCATTCAACCTTATTTGAACTCAAGTGAAATTGGATGCCTGATTCAGATTGAATTTTTTGGGATGTTTGACTTATTAAGACGCAAAGCCGGAAGAATGGCAATAGGGACATTCCGTAGCAACGTGTGGGACCCGTTGTTGATCGTTTGCCAGATTGTCAGCATGCAGTGCCAGTTCATTGTCACCCTTGGGATTTGGGTCCACCTCCTTAACGTCCTGTGTGGATACAACACAACTATTGATCAACTTTTTACGCAGGCTGTAAGTATTTCTTGGGAGTGGTAACATGACTTACCAGAATCCACTAATGTTTATCGGAATCCGCTTTGAATATGAATGATAATACTAACGCTAAAAATTATCTTGGAAAATAATGTTTGCTTTGTAGTTTAACAAATTAACAAAAAAAATACCTTTTTTATCCCCACACTTTTTGAAAAAAGGGTGGGGATATTGTGGTTATCTCCGCCGTCCGTCTGTCCGTCCGTCCTGG
>VMBQ01002875.1:95753-112428 GCA_007657795.1 Dreissena rostriformis | reverse complement strand
TAATTTATTTCAATACTTATAATTGATCTGGATAACTTTCCATCAATAATATTTATGCTTTTGGTTTCGCTATTTTTTCTGGAATAAAGAACCATTTAAGAACGATTTAATTGGTTTAGATTTGAGAAACTAAATTCTGATAAGATAATCATTGATTTGATATATGGATAACGGAATTAAACATACATGCCAGATCTCGACGGGACAGTCCCGCGAGTTGGGTGATTGTTCCCGCGTCCCTATATGAGACAATTTGTCCAGATATTCGTAAAAACGTTCTACAATAAAATTCGCTATTCAAGCTCTGTCTGGCTTAAAGTTACCATCGCTAATCCTTTTATTGCCCCCTATTGACAACCCACTTCTACTTCTCGAGTGCAACATTACCGGTATGTTAGGCGAAGAGAGCTCTGTTAGACTGCATTTAAGATTTAAAGTAACAATAAAGGTGACAAATCAAATTATTATGCATATAAACTGGTCTAATTTTTACCGGATTTCAGTTACTCTTGCATAAAAAATGATAAAAACACCGCTTAGGTGCAACGTTGTCAAGAATTATGGAATATATGCCCGTTTCATTATTTGAAGAAATGCACTCCCATTGAAGAGTTTGTCTGTTACTGTCAGCCTTTGTCATTCTTGTTGGAGGTGTATGTCAAACATAGATGTATTAGCGACCGTGTGTGTATGCTTGCAGGCGAGTGTACATCTTCTTTATGAACTCGACGACATTTTTTGTTTTGAATGTCTGGTCTTTCACTCTTGACCTGCTCACGTGATACACAATGTCTTGTGACAACCAATCAAAATTTGTTATCGGAAAAACGGCACGTAATCGCTCGGCATGATCAAGTAAACAGCGATGTAAACAAACTTATTGTTTGTAAACACAATTGACTTGGAGGACACTGTATTTTGAGCTCAAAACAAGTTGTATTGCTCATTTTTTTATGGTAATGTCCAAAAGCATATATATATATATTGTTTTTTGATAACCTTTATAAATAAAATATGAAAAAAATATTTAAAAATCGGTAAATAATTACGGATCGTCACCTTTATTGTTACTTTAAGGTGAACCAAGCGCGAGACAAAATCAGCATTTTCAAAGCTTAAACTTGTTCTGTTTTCTGAACTCTACAATATATATAAGCTACAGCAGCTAAGTGAACACAATAATAAGTAGACTTATCAACTATGTAAGAATTGAATTAAATACAGCTTAAGTGAAACATAATTTTAGAGATGTTACGTATATTAATTCGGTAATTTGAAACGAATGAAGATATCATTTTAAGCCCCCAACAATATTTAATTCTTAACGTCATGAACATTAAATACATATTAGCTTTTTGAATACAAACTTCAGTTAATTCGATACTCAATGCAAGTGCTTTCGTTCCAAAGAATAATTTTATTTCTTTTTTACCCATTTCAATTTTCACGTATATATTTTATCATGCAAAACGCACACTTTAATTGCTTCAAACTTTATATAGCCGGGATTCGATCATAAATTTCGTGAAATTATGTACAAAAGCATGAAACTGTATTTACCCGTGATTCGATAATAAATCTTGTGACATTTTTTTAAATTATGTGTTAGTTTCGTGTTATTGCTTCGTTGCACCCGGCCTACTTCGGTCCATATGAATTGCCGTGTCGCTAATGTAGACTAACCACAAAAGGTATATCATCACGATAAATTTATGAGTTTTGTGTTTCAATGCGTAAACATCATAACCAGACAGATCCTTTTAAAGCCCCATTAACACTCAAAATCAACCAATATTTCGTTAATTATGTCGTAAAATATAGTTAACCAATACAAAATCATTGTTCCGTATAAAATAGCCATAATTTCAACGCTAGATGTGGTCTGGTTACACTGTATCTTGTTAAATCGATGTGACCAGACCACATCTAGCGTTCACATTTTTGCTATTGCTTTAAGGAACACTGATTTTGTATGGATTAACTTTATTTTACAGAATATTTTACAAAATAATCGTTGATTGTGAGGTTTAATGGGGCTTTAAATAATGTATTCTACCAAGTTTCAGACTACAACGAGCATGGTGTCCAGTACTTATTAGGTAACGAGTGGCCGCTTTGGTTTGCTTTCAGTTTTTGAAGGTATTCTTTCATTAAGTTCTTTAAAACGTCCACCTCTCGGTCACTAAAGGTTTTAGCCCGTTGTTCGCATATTTCTTTTGTGACAGAGTCAGAGGCCATATTGGACAATGTTCGTATGACAAATTGCGCGAAAACGACGTCATTTTCAGGGTTGCATTGTTGGTAATTTTACTGTGGTAAGTTAACAAATTTCAATGGTTAGGTTACAACGAAGTAACCATCGTTTATACAAATACAATTGTATTGCGGTAACAAAACCATGCAAATAACTGCGGTAATCAGGTGACTAAAGTTAAAATTTACCACTGTTTATACAATTGACCGCTGAGTTTAAACAAAAAAGATTTTTAAATGTTTATCAATTAACGTAAATGTTTTACATAAATTTACTTTCATTTTCGACTGATTTTCAGAAAATAGTTTGTACATATTGCATAACTATGAATTGATAGTAAATTGACGATTGGTCCCTCTCCTTATACCATCCCGTGTGCCAATTATCATCTCGTTCATTAATGGAAGCTGTTATCAAAGCAATGACTTATAATGGAGACCAAAACTGCGACTTTGTACATGTAATTATAACTTTTTTTGGAAGTATCTTAGCAAAAAAAATAGAATATTCGATAATGAATTTTGGATTCGAATATTTGGCCGATTTTCGAATATTCGAATATTCGGATGTTCGATCCCATTCCTAGTTTTTAATGATCACTCCTGATAATGGTCGCTGCTCTGTGACCACAGCAGGTTGTCAATAAACAGGGATATAGTACACGCGTTTGGGTCCAATAATGAATCCAATTAAGTAAAGTAGGCCTTTACAGAGGTCTTTACAGTATTATATTATACTCCTGCTTATTGACACCCTGCGGTGGCCACAGTTAAATTAAAACTTTTTACGCGAAGTAATCACAAAGCATCGTGATTTTTTTTATTTAAACACTATAAATTATGTTACGTAATGAATATTATTGTACATTTTTATATATAAATATTGAACATAATAGTTAAATATATAAATCATATCAGAAAATTTGCTCATCGTACATTATTATGTACAAATGAACTAATTTGAGAAAGTCAGTGGCTAGCCGTACGGCCCCGTACGACTAGCCTATTGGCTAGTCACACGGCCACGTACGGCTAGCCTATCGGCTAGTCGTACGGCTCTGTTCGTATAGCCTTTCCTATGGGGATTGTCTAGCCGTACGGCTTAATAAAGTATAGAATGGTCATTCAGTGCTTTTAATCAGTAATTAGTTTTTTAAGCTCATAAAAGTACACAAATTCTTCGTCTGTTTCAGCTTCATGTAATACGGTTTCTATTGATTCTTTAATCAGTAGACGATCCTAAGTAAGGTGTGAACAACTGTTTTTTTTTGGCTTCCTTTCATTTTATACGGTTTCTCACTTAATAACTGTGATTGATATTGATTTTTGTAATTGTTGTTTGGCGAAATAAATTTACAGTTCATATCCCCCTTTTTTACACCCTTTATATACTATCTCAGTAGCTAAAACAAATACACTGATTATCTTGCAAATTTTCGTCCCGTTCATGTAGGTTCATGTAAAACAATTATCATCTAATCAGCCTGCGTGATAGCACACAATTTTGAGTACATGTATTAGCACGTTTTCTCATGACGCAATAACTAATCAATATATTTATTTGTTATAACAGCCGTACGGCTGGACTATCCCCATAGGAAAGGCTATACGTACAGAGCCGTACGACTAGCCGATAGGCTAGCCGTTCGGGCCGTATGACTAGCCATTAGGTAGCTACTACACACCAAATGTTTTTTTCAGCAAAGCTTATCATGTCATATATCAAATGAAAGATTTTTTCATGAGAAATACATATATGCAAACAAAATAAAAATCGGAACATTTTTGACAGAGTAATGGCCCTTTGAAATTTAAAAAAAATAATTTTTGTCTGCCAGCATTCACGAATTGCAAATATGTCTTTAAAATAGGTGGACATCTATTAAAAAGAAATAAATTACAGCACCGTTTGGTNTTCTTTGTAGAATCGTCTTTATTATAAAGCACATGCCTAGTCCTTGACGAATGCAAATAATTTCTAGGTTGGACCAACTAGCACCTGGAATCGAACGTTCATCATACAAACAATAATTATAACCGGAAGTTAGAGATACGTTTGAATTTAATAAACTTGTCTGGTATTGTCAGTCTCCTCCAGATAACGTTTCTAATCAAAAGCTTGAATGCGGTCCAGAATTCAATACAATCAACATTTTGACAGAGTTTGTTTTTACTGTCAACACGTAATTTGGTTTAATATAAACACTTACTTTTATAAACACTTGTCAGTTTTCAAGTTTTTAACCGCACTGTTATGAATGTAATGTTTAATTAATTGTTTGCTTATTTACAAGTATACGTTTTGCTATTTATTCTTTGTCTACCTATGAAAATGTATACCCTTTCAACCGGTTTAAAATCCAAAAGTCTTAAATTGACCGTTCCAAGGTGGTGACCCCCGTTTCCATCGTAGCACTTCTTCGGTTGTGTTGTTGCATCCTGTCTTGTAAAGGAAATTGGTCACTTGCCTTAAAAATTCGAATGGTGACACCAAGTTATCTCGTGTTGAATCCTATGAGCTCAATGTGCCTCTATTAAATGTTTGTTGATTTTTAGAAGCTAAAGAAATTAAGCTTTGACTTCACGTTTCATTCACACGAATCCCTCGTAAAACATTGAATTTTAATTTAAAAGGACACGTGTCATTGTTGAAATTATTTATATTAATTCCCATACAACTACTTTCATCTGGATCTTGTTTTGACAGACCTCCGACTGTGCACATTGTTTGTAGAGCGGAATGAATTGGTCACGATAAATTGACTTGTATTGCTTTTGCATTACTTTGTAGTTCTTGTAACAGAGCCATTTTACACATACCAGACGGTTGAACATGCTACATGCGGCTTCAGCTTATGGATTGAAAATCTTCTGGAATCATCAAGTGATTTAATTTTGCCCATAAACCGTCACGAAGCGAATAAATTGATACGCATTAATTACAATAATTCAATTCTGATGGTTGGTTTAAATACAATATCACAAAAGTAAAGCGCACAGTATAAATGCATGATATTTGATACAGTTGGATACAGTTGAACTATTGCTTTAAATTATAATGATTGTAAAGGATACGCATGCGTTGGTTAATTATCATTTGTTGTGTTTTGTATCGGCATGCTCACATTTGCAGGTTGTTAACTCTTGATTGAGAATGCATGTATTGCATTCACAGGATCAGAAGCGCTATGTTATTTAACATGCAATTTATTATTTAAAGTTAATTTAGGACATCATGGACTGTTCCGACATCGAAGGAAGTCATAAAGCAGTGAACACAAACAAATCTTATATCTTAACATTATTTGTGTATTCACATTAAACCGGTTAGGATATTCGTTGATGATGTGCCGCTCGTGTTTAACTGTTTAAGAATATTTGATATGAGAGACAGTTGTTTGGATGGGCGTTCCAGCGACACTTAAGAACTGGATCTTAAAACGTTCATATTACACAGATATATACTTTGATATGCTCCCCATTAGTGAATTACTATTTTAAGCGCATAACTGTGTATCTATCAAAGATCAGAGATGCAATTTTGACAATACTCTCAGATGGGATGGGTGGGTAGGTTTGCCCTTGTCCGTCCGTCCTTTCGTTCAGTCGTTTACCTGTTCATCCATCCGTTGGATTTTTGTGTAGCTTGAAACTCAAAACGTCTTGCTGCTTCAAAGTTTAAAGTTTCAAAGTTTCAAACTTTACAAACATATTCATCCGAATTTGAACGTGCGCTTTTCCATATATAATCTAATTATCAGAAGACTTTTTTTATTGGTATTTATTTATTGTGAGAGAAAAATAAATTTGGTAAACATTTCAACAATTAAATTCACGCGCCATCTTTAATTTATTAATGACAATATGTTTAAATGACTCAATAATTGTGTTGTTTACTTAATTAATTAATAAGAGCTTATCAAAGACTGATAATTGAGAACGGTGAACACTTGTTAAGAATAAAACACCCGATACATGTGATGTTTGTAATTGTGTTATTGTTAAACTTTACAATTCGTAGGGGGAATATGATTGACACAATAATGATCGTTATGAATATTTTGGACAAATGTTAATGTCAAACTTGAATCTTCTCAAGTTATGAATATAAAGTGAAAGTGCATGTCTTTTTCAATCATGGTTATGTATCTTAATTACCTCGTTTTCTGAGAGCAAGCATGTCAGACGGATTGTTTTGCATGATTTTGCCAATTTACATTTCTGAACAAAAACAGTACAACTATCGTAGCTGATTTTCCACATTTCTCATATAAATGCATCGACATAATTTGTATCGGGTTTATCTATACACGTTATAAATTTTGTATTGAAAGAGTGGGATAATTTCGTCGAATGAAAGGTAAATTAGTAGGCGTGGTTAAAATGTTATTTGAGATGTGCATCTATACGTAACAATACATGTTTCACGTGACGACATCGTGTGTAAGTTAATAATAACCATATAACCATGTATAATTTACTTACTTTTTATCCAAAAAGAGAAAGACAGTATGTTTTAGCGAAGATATTCATCGGACGTAACTGCCCACTAAGTGAACTTGGTCACGGCAAGAAGCAACAACGGCTCAAATTGCATGTTTCACCTTTTGAACTGTGCTTTTCATAGCAGATCTGGAAGCTTAAATTATTTACAGAATGTGTTTGTCATCAACGGAATTGCTTATTTGACGGGGTCGAGATTATGACTGGGAAAACAGTTAGGCGCTCTTGATGCTAGAGCTTATTCGAAAACGAGCGGAATAAAAGCATTATTTGTGTTGACTTATATCGGAACAGACATATTCAGATGATAATAACATGCTCCATGATATGATGAACAGTGATGATAATATTTGCTTTCGCCTCATTTCACATTATAAACACATGATCAGAAATTGGGTTCAATAGAAGTTTATCTGTCCATTGTTTATTCATTTATGTATTGCTCATGTTTATTCATTTCCCATACAAATATCGGCATTAACCTAAATAACGGATACGTAAAAATACAGCGGTTGACCCTTATGTCCCAGGTTTCCAAACTATTAGTACTTGCACATAGTATATACGGGATCGATCTACTCTTACATGGACATAATATATACTGGATCAAACTACCCGTTCTTGAACATAGTGTATACGGGATCAAACTCCTAGTACTTGGACACAGAATATACGGGATCAAACTACTTGTCATTTAACATAGTATATACGGTATCAAAATACTAGTACAATTAGGAAGTAAACAACTGTTTGGGGTTTCGAAGTTTTATAAGGAAACAGCAGAATTATTATATAATGCATTTACTATTTTATATAATTTGTATTTAATTAAAATAATAATATCTCATCATATCTCATAAATTGCATTAATTAAATAAATATAAAATATTTAACAATACACTTAAAAAACTAAATACAAAATATTGTTAAATATATAATAGAAATCGTATCAAGCTAACTGTCTAGTACAGTCATTTCTTTGCAGGATACTACAGCAGTAACGAGATTGTACTCGGCTGTGGTAATTCTGTTAATGTTCAGAAAGGGGGACATCTTAGCTATGTGATGGTTTGGTAAGGGGGGTATATTAAAATGTGATCTATCCCAATCTGTACCGCATCACACTTTATTCACACATTACCATTCGCACACAAATGAACACTGCATACATGTATTGGCCAGTGCGTTGTTGGTAGCAGTGGTCTTGCTTGAGCTTGCATTCTTGCTATTGCTAACGGAAATAATAAGATGCATTTATGTCCCCCTCTATTTCCATATTGCTAAAGAATTAAATTAAGAATTCATCGAATAAGTCGTCTGAGCCGATGCTTTCCTAAAAACAATCAATCAATAGCAATGTCTAGGAGAAAGGCATTTAACCATTAAACAATGTACAATTAATATATTAAGGTTTTGGTTGAAAAGCGGTTCAATGTTTTAAAGTGTTATTAGTGCCACTATATCGATTGCATTGTCTTAACCAGGATAATTAAATGTACACGAATAAAGTCAGGATACTTGTATGTAAAGGGATGATAACTAACGAGATATTGTGCTGGTTATGTACTTCTTTTCCATTCACATAATGACCAAACTTGTATTCCAAATAATTTATTTATCTTCACTCATTGATTTCGTCAAACAATACAAAACAGCTATTTTGAGTAAGTAACAAACAAGTTGAAACTGGAAACAGGATAAAACAAGATAACCTTTATATTGATTGATGCAATTCAAATATAGGAACAATACAAGTAAAGAAATCACTCTAAAAGAGATGATTTTTTCTATCAGCTAGTTTCATACGATACAGGACAATGCATGAAGCTACATTTAACCATAAACAGATTTGATAAGTATTTGGTTTAAAGAGTAAACTAAGTTTTAAGTTCGCGGGACTTAAAAAGATGAAAAGAGCGTTGCGAGTATAACAGCGCAATGCTAATAACTTCTACATTCATAATCAATCGTCATCTATAATTGTTTCGCACGTTTCAATCGCCAGCGAAATTGTAATATTTGATGCTGAAGTCAGTATAAGGCACCTTTCTTATCCCATAGCCCACTGTAACGACAAATTGCATGCACTTTCAATATATTTAATAACACGATACATGTTTATGCTGATAATAAATAATATACAGAGATATGTTCCTAAAGTGTAAATTAAATGAGTTGTTTTCCACATTTGACCCCCATAGTATTTTAGCAATCATGTTTAATGAACGTATACGGTTAAATACATTTAATATCGATATTGTTTCTCGTCAAGTAATACGTGACAAGAGCTTGGTCAAAGGCAATTCGAATTTTCACATTATGCTTACATTTTATTGAATATTTGGAATTAAAATGACTAAAAGCTTATGGTGTCACTTTGCTCCCGCCCAAACACGACTAGGCCTTTTTGTGTGCAAAACATGGCTTGTTGTCTATTCATACATAATTAATTACACTTTAAATTGTGTTACATCATTCAATATTAATGTAATCCTGTATAGGATTCATTTCCCGTCATCACCATGCAATACGAATTTTAAAATGTAAATTTATTTCATACGAGACATCAGATTGTATCTTATTGTTTTCTGTGTAAGCCAGCCATTAACAAAGCTATCTTGTCTATACAAATGTCATTCGGATCCTGCTTATGTCAAACCAATCACTGTATGGCAGATTAACTCAGTCACCATATATTACTTCGTATTGCTGGAACTAATGCCCCCTGACACAATACGATCTATGTCAAGAGATTTGACTGGAGCCAGCATAGCTCGATCAAAGCCCTGTCGTTATAAACAACCACGTGATGATATCCGAGCCACGTGGTACGCTAGTTTTCCCGTTTTTATTTTTACTTTTTTTTTTAGTTTAGGCAATTAATTGTTTTATTATTAACCCAATACCTTTACAATATTTTCAAAATATACAAGAACTGATATTACTTTTCATAATATAATACTTAAACAAACAAAAAATCCTTTCGGATCTGGGAGGAATTTCTTGTGATGGCAGAGATTGTATGTGAGAGCATGGAACGACAACTCTGCGTAGAGATTGCCTCTGACATACGACGGTCGCTATATGATCTAATGCACTCATGTCTCCAGCAAATGGATTTGTTTTCAACGAATGTAAATGGGTTTGTTTATCTTAGGCATACGTTGCAGCTGGGATTTGCTTCATGACAACTTTACGTCAAACTGCTATTAACGGCTGCTGATTTGCGCTAGGAAAGTACTCAGTTTTGCAGAATTGTTTTTGTTCCCTAACAAGAACTGGTATTTCTATGGAGACGGATATTTGATGTTTGTCCTTCGTGCTCATTTCTCGGAAAAAAAAACGTTTTTAGTGTATGCTCGTAGGGTAATACATTTGAAGTTCATGGAATTTGCTGGAATATACAAAATGCACGTTACATGCATATGCTCGAGTAATGTAGTTCGACTAAATGAAACTTTAAGCCAGTTTCAATTTACATAAAATATATTATAACTTTATATTTTTCGTCGAGTCTTTTTTATATTGAAACACAACTATTGCATTATTTAGTTTACACATATTTATTGTATGCTTTCCGGTGGTTTAGAAAGAAATATCAGTGAAGTAAAACTGATATTTCACTGTTTCAAACAGTGAAAAATAACAGTGAAAAAAATCGATATTGTTCACAGTTTTACTGTGAAATGACGTAATTTTTTTGGACAAAATGACGTCATAATTCCAGCGAAATTCTTCAGTTAAACTCTTCTAACAATATAAATAAACGGTAAAAAAGCATAAAATAAAACGAAAATGTTTTGGATTCGGTGGAATATCGATTTTAATTCACTCGTGATCATAGAAAAAATATATTTTGACTCGTGGCGGCACCACTCGTGAAAACATAATTTTCTATGATCACTCGTGAAATAAAATCGATATTCCACAGATTCCAACAAATATCCTCTATTATTTCAAACATACATATTGTTATACGTACAATTTCATAAAACATTTGTAATCTCAACATGTTCGAATGGGGTTCGAACGAAAGACATGGTCTTAAATGGTTCTTCTCCCGACGCGATTTATTGCTATTGCATAATTTTCGAGCTTTACGAATCGTTAACAGCGAGTGAGTGTTTATTATATTTTGAAATTGATTTAGTCGTATTGCCTGTATTGGAAACAAACAATTAACTTCGTCAACTGCAATTTTGACACAAAATTGTAGAATTGCTCGTAATGAAAAGTTGTATTGTGTTTACTGACATTTTCGACATGTATAATATACACATAAGAATAAAGAGGATATTTGTTGGATTTGGTAGAATATCGATTTAAATTCACGAGTGATCATATTTATTTATTTTCTTTGATCACGAGTGAATTAAAATCGATATTCTACCAAATCCCACAAATTTTCTTTTCATGTTATGCTTACAAATAAATAATTATTATATGTTAAAACAATGAAAATTATCGATAATTTTCACTGATTATTTTCCCTGTTTGAAGCAGTGAATTATTAGTGTTAATTTACTGATATTTCTCTATAAACCACCGGAATGCCAACAATAAAATGTTCTGTTTGGTTATACTCCTGACATTACCAGCTGCTTGAATAAACAATTCATCACGTGTTTCAAAAAAATCCAAGGAAACCATTGGAAAAGGAAGTTGGTCGTTTGACGGAACTAACTTTCGGAAATTATTTCCGGAAAAGGATAAACGCCATATCCGGATGGACAGGAAATTTCGCCCATTTCTGCTTTTAACTTGATCGCCTGTTTTGGTGCGCTCTGCCAAGAGTACTGGCATTTGCGATATGCAAACAAACGAGGAGGTTTCATGCCGAGACCGTATTGAAGCTTGTTTAAATTGCTTTACGTAATTACTTATAATAAGTAACGTCATAATGGAAATTGTAGTGCTAGAAATAATTATCGCATATACTGATGCCGCTAGGTTTATATTTATAATTATGATGTTTTGTTCTGGACTTGTCTTGCGTTGTTGTTTGTATGGTATAATATTACTGCAAAAATTATAACATCAGAACAGTTATGTACAAATATCGGAGAGAATCAAAGAGCCTCCTTTTAAAAGAAATGGTAGCATTACATTAGTAGTAACCAACTCCTTTTCCTTGGCAACCAAATCGGTTTTTAAGGTCGTCATTTGGTGATAAATAATATCGTCACTTCATGATGACCTTTGGTTGAGGCGGAAATTATAACCGGAAGTTAGACGAATTCAATTTCCGTTTAATTTAAATAAACTTATAGGACGTGGAAATTGGCCATGCAGCCATTACTCAGCGCATGTTCTTAATACAGGCTGAACTTAGTTCAACGAATGATAAACCCATCATTTAAAAAGTGGTTTACTATAACGGTCAACCGCCGTTTGTTCAAGAATACAAATATATAATAATTAACTCAAATTATTTACTCATTTCTATGACGAGTGTTCGTTTAACAACAACATCGTCTTTTCTTGGTATATAATAATTGTGTCCAATTAGTTTCGTGGCTTTGTCTTGTCTTGTCTTCTCGTGAGTACATCATCCACAATTTGTATTGTAATCTTAAAGGTCTTAATCCGTATGATGCTAATGAGTAAGATATATAGTTCCCTAACAAATGTCATCTAAATATGCTCTTATCGCACGGCATACTTCGAATGGCAAATTTAATTGGTCACCATATGTGTGTGTTTGTATATGAAATTAATGAGATCCTTCTGCGTCTGAGGTTGCATTATGTGTGGACCCGGAGTGTTCCCCAGCACTCCTAACTAATTGACTTACTAGACTCACGAAAAAAAGGACGAATTTTGAATTGTAGCTGCAATGTGCAGCTATTTCTAGTTGTTACTGAAAGATATTCTATGTCGTTGTGGNGGGGGGGGGGTGGAGTACCCGGAGGAAACCTCTCCTGTTTTTTCGAAAGATTTCAATATTTGGATATCATTAGTGAAAGAGCAGCAAAAACAGATCCACTGTAAGATTAAAAAAAATATACTGCGAGCATCAGATACTTAAATAGAACTAAGCATTTACCAATTACTGGACTGTCATTTCAATTCTCCTATCAACGGTCCCTTTCCAGAATGCAATTAAACATGCGAAGTATCATTTGTTGTTTCAGACGATGGTCTTAATTATTTTGTCGTGATATGTACCGACGCGATGTATCATTCTGTCCATTTTAGTATACATACTATATTTCATAATGTTGCCAGACCATGTAATTAACGAAACAAAGTGGACTTAAATTAAAGTTAGTTTTGCTTTCCAAACACCGATAAGCATCCTAGATTTCTTGAAATAATAATAAAAAAGTTTGTTGTACAGAAACATATGCTCATAGAGGTAAGCATTTATTGTTTAGAAACTCAATTATTGAGAAAAATACGGAAATCTGTTAAAGTCTGAGGTTTTTACTTTATATCAATAACAACTAATATAACCAAATCACATTAACTCATATTTTTTAAATTTCATCGAGAACAATTTCAATTTTGAAATTTATTACATGGTTCGTTTATACATGGATGCGATTTTGGTTCAGGGACGTTTCTTAAAGAACCTTTGATTTTGAGATAACTGTGCCACAAGTGTTTCAAGCTTTTTTCCTAATATATCTTGAAGTATTTTGTCAATTTCTGCACTGTAATGGTTCAATAATTTCAAATCGGATGCATGTTATTGTCTGAATGTCTGCATAATGAGGTGTCATTGCTTTGGCTTGAACGGAATTTATCCGGTGCCAGATTTCGTGCAGATGACACGAATGACATTGTCACGTAAAAAGCAAAGTTCAGTCGATTCATAAGAACTGCAATGATAATATAACAGATTTACAAGCGCACTGTATATGTACTCGATTAACGCCGATTTCGTTGTCTAACGCAAAGCTTTTTACATAACGAACAATTAACCTCAATATTAATGACTGTCTGGAACAAACTCTAAGACGTTGACAACACACATAAAAGGAACATCATTATTCTTAGCTAAAAATAGTTTAAACCATGATGCGATGCCGGGTTATTATTATACCTTATCGACTGTTTTGTATATGGAAACAAATGTTTATAAATAATGTTTGCTTATAAAATAAAACCTCTTTAAAATGCATACATATGAACCTTACTGTATTTTTTCCAATTAATTCATTGTTAATCACTACCCGTTGCTATTGTTCTCATGCTGATGTTTTCTCTTATGATAGCCACTGATCAGTTCAAAAAGTAAATATGTTAAAAGCAAGCTTGCCGACCCCATCTCTACATACGTATTTAATATAACACTTTGGTAATAATGAACATAGCAAAATCACTACCCGTTGCTTTTGTTCTCATGCTGATGTTTTCTCTTATGATAGCCACTGATTAGTTCAAAAAGTAAATATGTTAAAAGCAAGCTTGCCGACCCCATCTCTACATAGGTACTTAATATAACACTTTGGTAATAATGAACATAGCAATTCGAAATGGATATCTAAGAAGACTTGTAATCGAAAGAACATAAAGCTAAGCATTTGATGTAAATCAAATTTGTTGGATATCCAGCTTTTGTTATTAAAGAATTCACCATCAAAGAAGCTGTGCATAAACGTGCAATTGCTTATCATACATACTTCTATATTGTATGCATTAAAACGATGTACTTATGTATAAGTCTAAATAAAATGTCTGTTCTGTTCTGTTCTTATCATTATTAAAGGTCTAAGTTTTCATTCTAATTATTTCATGAATTTTTTAAATTATATTGGAAGATATACTTAATGCTGTTGCAAATTGTGAATATGGGAGTATTGTTTTTCCTCTCCGTGTTAATTTCATTGTATTGTACGTTATATTAAAATAAATAACATCTTACGGTATGAAATATAACGGATGCTAATAACCTATACCAATTTTAGTAACATGTCGTTTAATGGTGGAATTGTGAACTGTGTCGAAATGTGATACATTAAACAATTACGCGTCTGTTTTTCGCGAATTGTAATTTAAGGTCAAGGAATTATAATGAAAAGCGACTGTTTTAATAGTTTAATGACAACATTTTTTATAAATGCTTTATTATTTATTTGAACCCTTCGTATGATTAGATACCACAGCCTGATACTTGTTTCTATGTCTATACGATACATAACAATTGTTATTGATTCCAATTAAAGATAATACTTGTTTTTCTTATCTATAAGTTTCTTAATATGATCCATTGCCGTCAATCAAAATACAAAATGAATTTACAAATCTTTATTCTTTCATTATAGCCATCCGTTTTGTCCAATTTGCAGACCACGAATTATTAAAGCTATCTCGTCCATACCATCATTGCCCAATCATCAACGCATGGCGGATTTAATCAGCCACCCTCCATTTGTTCTTATTACTGTAAACAGTGCCATATGACACGTGTATGAACTATTTCATCTGTGTCAACAAAAGTGATCTTTTTTCTCTGAATGGATATGTGCCCTCGGTGTTAATGGAGCTAGTTTTTTGAATATATATCATAGTTGCTTTTATCAAATATAACTATTTACTAAACAATCTGTCAACGGGCATAATGTATTCATACTAATGAGTGAACAGGAAATATTATTATTCCTCCCCCCTCTTCACGCACACAAACATAGACCATAGACATAATTTGGCCATAGATAACTTCAGTATCGTTATCGATTTAGGTGCAATATTTTATCAATTTGTTTGCAGTAAAAAGCTTGATCATCGTCCATTGATCAAACATATGAAAGACAACATTTGCAGGTGCAATGGATGTGTTACTATGTTCACATGTTTGACTTAAGAACACTTATGCAATGCGCGTACATAGATGTACTTTCTCGCCATCGCCTTATCTGATGCTTAAATTCAGCTTGATTTGATTTCTGGCATACCACGTTGGTTGTCGACTGACTGACACAAATAACTTACTATTGTCTTGTAAGCTATAAGTCTCACACGGATCACCAGGAAACTGTAAGAACAGGAAGCTTGTCGTAAACCCTTTTCTGGAAGTATTATTTTTTTCCGGACGTACATAAACCCACAGGTAATTACGCCATTTTTTATATTTTAACCTATTGGTCTTTTTGTGTTGCGATAAGTAACAAGAGGTCATTTTTTATATGTTTAGACATGATGAAATCAGCACAGAATAATCATAAAATGACTGGATGATACAAACTGCTTGCATACACAAACAGACGAATAATATATAACTACACTTTCTGGTTTGAAGTGCATACAATGAGGTACAATTATGCATGCTGAACATTGACAACAATGTTTAATTTTTATAGAACAGTGTTTGAACAAATTACGTGGAAATCATTAATGGTTTATCGATTTCTTGGTACTCGTTAAATATAACTCTTTCGCCTTATATGATATAATTACGATAGAAGCGGAAATTATAACCGGACGTTAGAGATAAGCCACGTTCGTTTAAATTTAATAAACTTGTCAGGCATCGTCAGTATCTTCTGGATAAGGTTTCTATTGAAAGCTTGAATGCGGTCAATAATTCAATAAAATAAATTTCGACAGAGTTTGCTTTCCTTGTCAACACGTAATTTGGTTAAAATATAAACACGTATTTTTATAAACAAGTGTTGGTTTTGAAGTTTGTAATCGCACTGTTATGATTGCAATGTTTATTTAATTGTTTGTTTATTTATAAGTAAATGTTTTTGCTATTTATCTTGTGCTACGTATAAGGTTTTATACCGTTTAAATCGGTTCAGATTCAAAAGGCTTTGAACGGACCGTTCCGAGGTGGTGACCCCAGTTTTTACGTATTATGTCTTAGGTTGTGTCGTAGAATATAACAAGCTGTCTTGTAAAGGAAACTGGTCACTCGCCTTCTAAAAAACGTTCTAATGTGACGGTGACCCCAGTTTTTACGTATTATGTC